>WNWK01015617.1:0-5000 GCA_009830355.1 Cherax destructor
ATCTGCACTCTCTAGAAAGGCGTAGAATTAGGGGGATATGATTGAGGTGTATAAATGGAAAACAGGAATAAATAAAGGGATGTAAATAGCGTGCTGAAAATATCCAGCCAAGACAGGACTCGCAGCAATGGTTTCAAGTTGGAAAAGTTCAGATTCAGGAAGGATATAGGAAAGCACTGGTTTGGTAATAGAGTTGTGGATGAGTGGAACAAACTCCGAGTACCGTCATAGATGCTAAGACGTTGTGTAGTTTTAAAAATAGGTTAGATAAATACATGGGTGGGTGTGGATGGGTGTGAATTTGGACCTGACTAGCTTGTATTACCAGGTCAGTAGCTGTACTAATTCCTTAAGTGGAAGTGACCTGACCAGGTGGTCAACTAGACAATTATATGAGTGGGTGCGGTTGGGTGTGAGTTGGTCCTGACTAGCCTGTGCTAGGTCAGATGCAGTGTTCCCTCCTTAAGTGAATGTAACCTGACCTGGCTGGGTCGGGGCTTAAGCCGTTGGAGATTTGGACCTGCCTCGCATGGGCCAGTAGGCCTGCTGCAGTGTTCCTTCTTTCTTATGTTCTTATGTTCTTCTACTACTAATACTACTACTACAACTGCTACTACTACTACTACTATTACTAATACTAATAATATTAATAATAATACTAATAATAATTTCCTAGAGTGTGATGATATTTCCTCATTTGTCAGAATTCCAGAATTGTACGACCCCAACGGGTTTAGGGCTTTTTTCATGAATAAAATAACAATAAAATTCACTCTCTCATCTCAGCTCCTCCTCTCCTCTCTCTCTCTTCTCTCTCTCTCTCTCTCTCTCTCTCTCTCTCTCTCTGAGGGAAGCAAGGAAGTTGGCAAAGAACTCTTCATCCAAGGAACTGGAGCTATTCTTCAGATTAAATTTGATTGCTTCTCACTTCCTGATTTAGCCTTTCCCTACAATAATAATAAATAATATAACTATAATAATATAACCATAATTAATAATAAATAATAACTATATTAATAATTATAATAACTATAACAATAATAATAACCCGCACATAGGAGAGAGGAGCTTACGACGACGTTTCGGTCCGGCTTGTACCATTAAGTAATAAAAATACATTTCGATCGCTGTGTGATCCGTCAAAGTTATCCCCGTGTT
The DNA here is from genome assembly GCA_009830355.1 of Cherax destructor. Taxonomy (NCBI): domain Eukaryota; kingdom Metazoa; phylum Arthropoda; class Malacostraca; order Decapoda; family Parastacidae; genus Cherax; species Cherax destructor. The sequence goes on from WNWK01015617.1 coordinate 1,159, forward strand.
GCACAACCCCAGCCCCTTTTATGGCCCTGCACGTGAAAGGAAAAGTGCAGAGTGCGGCATAAGTTTCTAATGCGCTTAAATAGTAGCAATAAAGATTTTGAACTGAATCAGGAGAGATAATCACAAGGCATCAAAGGACATTACCCATTTTCTTCAATAAAAGGAACAAATTAGGACAATCAGAGCTCAAAAATAATTCATATGCTTTGCTAAGAAACACCAGCTTTGACGCCAAACTGAAGAGGCATTTTCTGGTTATCTCAGAGAGACCAGTATCCTAAAATACACAAGCACGTTAAGCTTACAACTGCACTCAATTTTAGCAGTTATTAACTTAACCTTCCTGACAAAGGTGAAGCCAGGTTGCGTGCGGCCAGCAGTAACAGCCTGATTAATCAGACCTTGATCCACCACGAGACCTGGTCTCACGCATGGCCGCGGGGGCGTTGACCCCCGAAACCCTCTCCAGGTATACCCCAGGTAGCCGAATGAGAGAGATTTTATCACATAAAAGTGAATAATTTTTTCCATTTTTCAATGGAAAAAATGGTGAATTTAGGACATTAACAAGACATAATCACATTAACAAGACATTAACAAGACACAATCATTGATTTTCCACTATGAAACAGTTCCCCAGAGATAAGAATTTGAAGTTAGTGTGACAAGGTTTTCTGAGGTTATAAACGAGGGTCACATCTGAGGTTATACACCAGGGTCACATCTTAGGTTATACACGAGGGTCACATCTGAGGTTATACACGAGGGTCACATCTGAGGTTATACACGAGGGTCACATCTGAGGTTATACACGAGGGTCACATCTGAGGTTATACACGAGGGTCACATCTGAGGTTATACACGAGGGTCACATCTGAGGTTATACACGAGGGTCACATCTGAGGTTATACACGAGGGTCACATCTGAGGATATACACGAGGGTCACACACAATGTTGTATGTTTATCGCGAATATGAATACATATTAATGTAGAATTACCGACAATATGTTAGTTAAAAGGACACAAGTGCAACTAATGTGACATTTTATTGTGGCAACGTTTCGCTCTCCTGGAGCTTTGTCAAGCCGTTACAAACAGTACAGGGTCACTCTGTACCTATATATACCCCTCTGTGGCCCTGTACTGTTGGTGACTGCTTGACAAAGCTCCTGGAGGGCGAAACGTTGCCACAGTAAAATGTCACATTAGTTGCATTTGTGTCCTTTTATTTAACATAATGAAGATGGTATACAGTACCCACAGGTTTTTAAATAAGACACATGTGTAACAGTTAGGTATCTTTATTCCAAAACGTTTCGCCCACATAGTAGGCTTCTTCAGTCGAGTACTGAAGACTTAGCAGAAGCAGTAATCAGTCCAGGCTGAGGGACTGACCACCTCTAAACTACGTCTTCAAGGGTGATGGACTGATTGCATTTTAGTCTGATTACATCCAAGTCTTCAGTACTCGACTGAAGAAGGCTAGAGTGTAGGCAAAACGTTTCGGAATATACAACTACTGACCCATGCTAGGCAGGTCCAAGTCACACTCAGTCACTATGGGGCTGAACCTATGCGACAGAGGATTTTGAAAGGTATCTAAGCCATTCCAGGATGCCGGGAATGTACTCAACAACTCTGGTCTACATGGACCTACATTAGGGAGCATTGAAATTTTGGTCAAAGCTGCACTCTTCAGGCATTGTTCCTTATATACATCTTAGATTTAGTGCCAAATATGAAGTTGATTGGTTGAGGTTTAGCTTACAGCATTTGCAATTGAAATTTTTTAATATGTCTGTATTACTAAGTAGCGCAGCAGTGTTTTATGAATTGTATCTATGTACTCTGCAGTATTTATGAACATTAACTAACTTTCTCAGTGATTATGCTGGAGGTGCTATTGCTACCGCCACCTTAATGGACTGTGGCATTATCACCAAGGACGACAAAAGTCAAGTTATTGGATCACAGAAGTTACGAGATGCCACACACAAATACCGAATGGAGAGGCAAGAAAAGGAGATAGCAAACTTAAAATATCACATCACTGTATTTTGATGGTAAGAAGACCTCCACTCGTGTAATGACAAAGAATGAGAAGACCAAGAAATGGAGTCCAAAGATAGTGGTGAAAGATCATTGCATCATCATGGTGGAGCCTGACACTGAATATCTCACTCGTGTGAGTCCCAAGTCAGGCCATGGAAAGGAGATTGCCAAGACTATCTATACATTTCTGGTGAAACAAAAACTAACTCGGCAGCCTGTTGTATGTGTTGGTTGTGACGGAACCAACGTAAATGTCAGAGCTGACAGTGGAGCCATTCATCATCTTGAAAAGTTGCTTGGTCATCCGGTCAATTATTTCATCTGTCACCTTCATAGAAATGAGCTGCCATTCTGGGCTGTTTTCTACTACTATGACGGTAAGCCAAGTGGCCCTGAGCATTGGAGAGGTCCCATTGGCAAGCAAATCAAGGATCCTCTGTCTGAGCTGTCAGTTGTTGCTTTCCAAGCAGTCAATTTCCTTAGGCTGTGTGTGGCAACATCAAGACCCAGTCAGGAGCTGAAAAGAATCGTCATTATGATTTTAAAGTTCAGTGCTCCAATATGGTTCCACATCAAGCTGCACCTTATGTCAGACACTGTCCAAAGAACGTCTTCCAGTCACTGCAATTTATGAGACATCTGAACAATGAAGAAAAGAAGATCGTAAAGAAGACTGTCCAAAGAAATTCCTACTTTGCTGACACAGATCAGCTGCTTCTTGGTATGTGCGCTGATGAAGACATGACTGTGAGAGACAAAGCTGTCTCAATGATAAGAAAAATTAGAGAAGTGAATGAGCAGACAGAAGAAAGTACTGAGAGCTCTGATGAGGATGGAGACGATTCTGCTGATGCTGTTGACGAGGACTTGTTAATCTACACTGATGATGAGGATGACAGTGAAGATGAAGAGAATGACAATGTGGCTCCTATTGTCAACTTAAGAAAAGTAGTGATTCCCAAACTAAAGTGGCAAGCAAAGAACTATCATTCCATGATTGACTGGAAGACTGAACTCAAAACTGAGCCTCCTTTTATTGCTTCTCTATCAGATCAACAGGTTCTGAAAATTATTGAGACTCCACTTGAGGTGCCCAAGTGGCCAAACAACACCACTCAAGCTGTTGAGAGAGGGATAACATTGATGACTGGAGCTACACTGAAGTGACTGCACAGAAGGCAAGAGATGACTGGAGCTACACTGAAGTGACTGGACAGAAGGCAAGAGGTGACTGGAGCTGCACTGAAGTGACTGGACAGAAGGCAAGAGATGACTGGAGCTGCACTGAAGTGACTGGACAGAAGACAAGAGATGACTGGAGCTGCACTGAAGTGACTGGACAGAAGACAAGAGATGACTGGAGCTGCACTGAAGTGACTGGACAGAAGGCAAGAGATGGATATATCAGACAAAGAATATTTTCCACAAAAGTGAAGCCTAAGTTCAGCACCAAGAAAGACTTCACTTATAACTTGTAATAGTTTAAAATTAAATAGTTGATTGATATAACCCATGAACATTTTATTATACAATCTTCACAATAAAAAATGATATAAACCATGTACACTTGATTATTATCCTGACAACCAATAATTTATAACTAATTGCTTTCAATGGTGTATAATTTGACGAAGAGTCGATGCTGTAGAGTAAATGGGCATGAAATGGTCTGAAATATTGCACAGAAGTTTGTTGTGACCATACAAATAATGTCTGAAAAGTGCACCTTGCATCTCTAAATTTTGAATTTTTTTCAATGCTCCCTAACCTACATATGGCATTTGTTTC
>WNWK01015617.1:10000-47313 GCA_009830355.1 Cherax destructor
TTTCCCACCGAGGTTGGGTGACCCGAAAAAGAAGAAACACTTTTATCATCATTCTCTCCATCACTGTCTTGCCAGAGGCTGCCTACACTACAGTTTGCAGGCACTGTACTTCTCACCTCCAGGACTCGAGTCCGGCTAACCGGTTTCCCTGAATCCCTACGTACTTGTTACTTTGCTCACACTCCAACAGCACATGAAGAAATCAAAATCATTTGCCTCCACTCACTCCTGACACGCTCAAGCATATAATGTGTGTGAAACGTTAGGTGTTATTTCTTCTGGAAACGCTTCGCCCACCAGAGACATCCTCAGTCCCTGGCAATTGAATCGTTTTGAGACAATTTCGAAATGAATCAAATTCACAATGTTGTGGCTGGAACATCTAACAAATTCTAGTTCGGAAAGAAAATTTTAAACGATGTTTCGAGCCTTCCGTGTTCATTGTCAAGTCACAACTGATCGACAAAACTTGGGAGACGAGAAGAAACGTCGGTCCATAGAAGAGAGGTACCACACCTATTACTACTACGACTACTACAACTACCCACAACAGCTGTATTTTGCTTTGTATCTCACTATAATACCTATATATACACTCTTGCGTACTTGACAAGGCTCCTGGAGAGCGAAACGTTGTCACTAAAAGTCACATTAGTTGCACTTGTGTTATTTTACCTAATTGTGTGGGCTGTGTATAGTGTCTCAGTACATATATGCAGAAAGACATTTTTGGTGTACATATCTAGGCTAGTACAGACAGGTGCTACTGTACCGCACTCACCAGACGGAGGATCGAGTCTTGCTCTGAATGACCCACATAAGTTTAGCGCTTAACGTGAATTATATAATAATGGTGTACATATCGTCTTGACCTGGTCGATATGTCTATTTGCTCTATTTTTTTATCAGTTATTGAAATGACCTATTTATGTAGCCATAAATAAGCTATTTATGTAGCCATAAATGGCTTTCCTCTATATTTTTTCATTATAATATTTTATAAAATTTTCAATCATTTTTTTTGCGATTTCCTTTAATATGTATAAAGTATACACGATTTTATTCTACATTTATGTATTTTTTTCATTTCCCTCCCACACTAACAATAAAATTCTCATTTTTTTTCCTATAGAGAAGAAATACGACTCTGGCCTGACTACGTTGGGATCTTCGCGCAAGAGAAGATAAGCATTGGCACCGCGGAGGCTGGCTGGAGACGCTACTCCGGCGAGGTCACACTACACTTCCTACCATTCATTTCTTCCTTCGTGACGCTAAGGAACTTGTATCCTTTTGCTGGCGCACTCGCCGCCTCCTTCATCTCGGAGTTTATCCCGATACAGCATCATTCGCTGGGGAAGATGCTGGCATTACTGTGAAGATTCCTTCCTGGATATTACCCTGGGCTTCTTCCAGGCTTTTATTCCAAAGCGGCGGTGAAGCTCGGCACTGAGAGCTTCCAGGATGATGACTTGATGGTAGTGATGAAAACGGAGGTGGAGGATGATGATGTACCTGGAGTGATGGTAAATATGGAGGATGATGGCGTACCTGGAGTGATGGTAAATATGGAGGATGATGGCGTACCTGGAGTGATGGTAAATATGGAGGATGATGGCGTACCTGGAGTGATGGTAAATATGGAGGATGATGGCGTACCTGGAGTGATGGTAAATATGGTAGATGATGGGATACCTGGAGATAAGAGAAAGGAGGTGTAATATAGATACATGGAGTAATGAGAAAGATGGAGTACTATCAACGATGATAAAGGTGGAGGTTCGTGAGGTAATCAGAGATGATATAGATGGAGGTGGAAGATGACAGGTGGTGGTAGATGGTGCTGAAGAATAGTGGCAGCAGGAGTAGTGGCGAGGAATAGACGATGGAATCAATCCATCAATACAGAATTAAACCGGCACATAGGAGTGAGGAGCCTATATATACTGGCTCCTCCACTCTTTTGTGTTAGTGTGACTTTGTAAATGGTCCAAGTCGGACCGAAACGTCGTCGTAAGCTCCTCTCTATATGTGTGGGTCATTTGTGTATTGTTCCAGTCACGGTATTGTGCCTTTTGTGTTATTTAGTCCATCAGCCTTGGAGAAATAAATTCTCCTCTGAGTTCACTGATGAATTATACACACATACAACATCTGGGTGTCTTTAGTATGTAGACGTTTCGCCATCCAGTGGCTTTATCAATGCAAATTCAAGAGCATAATGGAACGACTACAGAACTATATACAAAAGATGAGGTAATCAATCCCTCAGCCTTGGAGTTGGTGATGAGTACCGTAATCTTAAAGCATCTTGTCCGCATTGTATATTTGTCGTATACTGACTGATTAGGCCTACCCAGAGGGCGAAACGTTTCAACAACTTTCCAACTGTTGTACATCAACTAGTCCGAATTTTATACCATTTTTAACACTGATTTTTGTAACCTGAAGCTTCAAGTAGGAATGTCTTGCTGTTAGTCATATGACTGATGCTTCCACGGAGATGTGCTGGGGAAGGAGAGACAGGGGGAGAGACAGAGAGATACAGAGAGATAGAGACAGAGAGATAGAGAGAGACAAAGAAAATAATAATTCAAGAGAGAAATAATAATACTAAAGCAAGAGAGAGAGAGACAGAGACAGAAATATTAATAAAAATAAGAAATGAGAAATATTAAAAATAAATCAAGAGAGAGAAAAAGAGAAAGAGATAGAGATAAATATTAAAAAAAATGAACAGAAAGGGAAACATTAATAATAAAGAGAGAGAGAGAGAGAGAGAGAGAGAGAGAGACAGAGAGAGACAGAGAGAGAGAGAGAGAGACGAGAGAGAGAGAGAGAGAGAGAGAGAGAGAGAGAGAGCAGACAGACAGACAGACAGACAGACTGAGACTTTAAAACGTGTTGAAGAGTGATGACGCGAGTCATTATCGAACGATAACCCGATGAGTGACTAAGCGATCCCTATCACACCGGAGCGAATGATCTAACTAGCAAAAAATAGCACATCATAGGACTAGCAGGGGTTCTGCTCCTCCTATTATGACCCTTCAGACTATGTTGTCAGGCTCCAGGTGTCTTCTGTGTGACTTTGTAAATGGTTCAAGTCGGACCGAAACGTCGTCGTAGACTCCCCTCTCCTATGTACGGGTTATTTGTAATAATTTGAGAGCAAAACAGTGCATAAAAAAAACAGCATATTTCGTCTCCGTTTGAGGTCATCTTCAGTGGAGATACAGTAAAATTTCAAACATGATGGAAAGTTAAACACAAATGCAGTATGGAAATTAGACACGTGCAACATCTGGGTATCTTTATTGTAGACGTTTCGCCCTCCAGTGGCTTTATCAGTACTAGGACATAATTGGAAGACTGTAGAACTACATACAAAAGATGAGGTAATCAGTCCCTGTCTATTTTTCATCTTATGTACAAATTTAGTATAATGCGATCTTTCATTGACTACGTTTCGTTTTGCGAGGATAAAGCTCACTGTGCGGGCGAAACGTAGTCAATAAAGGACAACATTTTACTGCATTTGTGTCGTTTACAGCATCTTCAGTAGCATAGGAAATATCTCAGAGGAGACGAGCAGTAACAGTCTGGTTGATCAGGCCCTGATCCACCAGGAGGCCTGGTCGTGGACCGGGCCGTGGGGGTGTTGACCCCCGGAAAACCCCCCAGGTAGGTGGGTAGATCTATACAGGCTTCTACACCGTGTACGTTCAGTGGAATACATAACAACGTGTTACGACACTAGTGCATCATTTAGGTATCTACATTCAGGAAACGTTTCGCCAGCCAGTGTCTTCAGTCCTATACAGATGAAGATAGAAGATGAGGAGGAGTTTGAGGTAATCAGTCCCTCAGGCTGGAGTCAATGTAAATATTACATCAAGGTTATTAGACTGAACATTATCGACTCCAGGCTGAGGGACTGATTACCTTAAATTCCTCTTTGTCTTCCACCTTTTTCAGAATTGGACTGAGGAAGCCACTGGCTTCCGAAATATTTTCCAGAATGAAGATACCCAAATCCTGCTCAAGTGTCTCATTTATCAACTTGGCGGTGTTCTGAACTCAGTTATTTACATCACAGCCGAACTAAAGTTAGCCACCTCAAGCCAACACATTTCATCACTAGGGTTGAAATCTATCCACTGTGATAGAATATGACAGGGAAATACAGCTGCAATTTTATCCCAATAAATAACTCTCGTATTGAGTAGGATAGAAACTCATGGCTAATATAATTTTTTTCTCTGTAATAATAATAATAATTTCTAAAAGTACATGATACAACTTACAAAGACCATAGCTATAGAATAGCTATGATTATGCAGAACATTTCGGGGCAAATTAGGTGAATTTTGTCCCCAGGATGCGACCCACACCAGTCGATTGACACCCAGGTATCTATTTTACTGCTAGGTAAACATGGGACAGCAGTTGTCGTAAGGAAACACGCCCCAATGATTCCACCCGTACCGTGGATCGAACCACGGACTTTAATGTGTGAACTGAGTGCGTTACCAACTGAGCTACGGGACACCTCTAAAAACTTTGTTCTCATCTGGGGTTGTTCTCAGTTCATTGACAACTGTCCACTGCACTTTGAGACATGGAAGCGCAAATTAGACCCAGTGAAAAGTTGGGGAGCAATGATCACAATAAGAGAACGCTGTATCAACATCCATGGCAAAGAATTATTCTACCTGCTATCATATATTAGAAATTTTGAATCAACGTGTGAAGAAATTTTAAGAAGAAAAATGGGTCACTTCTTGAGCAAAGTGGCAGATCAACATAAGGGGGATTACCAATAGACCCATGGCTGTCTTCAAGCAGGCACTGGACAAGTACCTAAAGTCAGTACCTGACCAGCCGGGCTGTGGTTCGTACGTAGGTTTCCGTGCGGCCAACAGTAACAGCCTGGTTACAGACCTGGCCGCGGGGGCGTTGACCCCCGGAACCCTCTCCAGGTATACTCCAGGAATAGCCATGTGGGCCAGATTGCAGCCGCCAATATCAGAAGCCTGACCACAGGCCGGGCTGAAACAATAGGAAGAACTCTCGAAATCACAGGAAAAACACAAGGACATCAAATGTAGGCTTTGTGTACGCCATGTTGAAATCTTTTGTAATCATCGTGTAGGCCTATATAGGCCTTATCTTTCTTTTACTGACAAAGACTATAAACCACACATTATCAGCATCATAATAAAGCTTTTTAAAAAACTGAACACTTTACCTCCCTTCAGAAATATCCATTCATTATTTTCCTAGATTAAAAATAAAAGTTTTTATTAATTTCTGAACTTTATTGTCTCCCCTCCGTGAAAAATGGTTTGAAAGTTTACAAAATATAGGAACAAACTTTTTTTGTAATGCTGTATCTGAACTTGTGACAGGACGCTGTATGGAGGACTAGTGGTTAGATGGGCTAGTGGTTAGCTAGGCTTGTGGTTTGCTGGGCTAGTGGTTAGCTGGGCTAGTGGTTAGCTGGACTAGTGGTTAGCTGGGCTTGTGGTTTGCTGGGCTAGTGGTTAGATAGGCTAGTGGTTAGATGGGCTAGTGGTTACCTGGGCTTGTGGTTTGCTGGGCTAGTGGTTAGCTGGGCTAGTGGTTAGCTGGACTAGTGGTTAGCTGGGCTTGTGGTTTGCTGGGCTAGTGGTTAGATTGGCTAGTGGTTAGATGGGCTAGTGGTTACCTGGGCTTGTGGTTTGCTGGGCTATTGGTTAGCTGGGCTAGTGGTTAGCTGGGCTAGTGGTTAGCTGGGCTAGTGGTTAGCTGGGCTAGTGGTTAGCTGGGCTAGTGGTTAGATGGACTTGTTGTTAGCTTGGCTTGTGGTTAGCTGGGCTTGTGGTTAGCTGGGCTTGTGGTTAGCTGGGCTTGTGGTTTGCTGGGCTTGTGGTTTGCTGGGCTTGTGGTTTGCTGGGCTTGTGGTTAGCTGGGCTTGTAGTTTGCTGGGTTAGCGGTTAGATGGGCTTGTGGTTTGCTGGGCTAGTGGTTAGATGGGATAGTGGTTAGCTGGGCTAGTGGTTAGCTGGGCTAGTGATTAGCTGGGCTTGTGGTTTGCTGGGATAGTGGTTAGCTGGGCTCGTTGTTAGCTGGGCTAGTGGTTAGCTGGGCTTGTGGTTAGCTGGGCTAGTGGTTAGCTGGGCTAATGGTTAACTGGGCTTGTGGTTTGCTGGGCTAGTGGTTAACTGGGCTTGTGGTTTGCTGGGCTTGTGGTTTGCTGGGCAAGCGGTTAGCTGGGCTTGTGGTTAGCTGGGCTAGTGGTTAGCTGGGCTTGTGGTTTGCTGGGATAGTGGTTAGCTGGGCTCGTTGTTAGCTGGGCTAGTGGTTAGCTGGGCTTGTGGTTAGCTGGGCTAGTGGTTAGCTGGGCTTGTGGTTAGCTGGGCTAGTGGTTAGCTGGGCTAATGGTTAACTGGGCTTGTGGTTTGCTGGGCAGTAGTGGTGTTGGTACTAATGGGCTTGCTGGTCTAGGCTGGGGACTTGATAGTCTGGCTGGGTTAGCGGATTAGACTGGGCTTGTGGTTTGCTGGGACTAGTGGTTAGATGGGACTAGTGTTAGCTGGGCTAGTGGTTAGCTGGGCTAGTGAGTTAGCTGGGCTGTGGTTGCTGGGACTAATGGTTAAGCTGGGCTGCGTTTTAGCTGGGCTAGTGGTTAAGCTGGGCTTGTGGTTAGCTGGGCTAGTGGTTAGCTGGGCTAATGGTTAACTGGGCTTGTGGTTTGCTGGGCTAGTGGTTAACTGGGCTTGTGGTTTGCTGGGCTTGTGGTTTGCTGGGGTTAGCTGGGCTTGTGGTTAGCTGGGCTAGTGGTTAGCTGGGCTTGTGGTTTGCTGGGATAGTGGTTAGCTGGGCTCGTTGTTAGCTGGGCTAGTGGTTAGCTGGGCTTGTGGTTAGCTGGGCTAGTGGTTGCTGGGCTTGTGGTTAGCTGGGCTGGTAATATAGCTGGCTAATGGTTAACTAAGGCTTTAGGTTGCTGGGCAGCTAGAGTGGATTGGTAACTAATGGACTGAACACCGTCTAACAAGGCTGAGGGACTGAACACTGTCTAACAAGGCAGAGGGACTGAACACTGTCTAACAAGGCTGAGGGACTGAACACTATCTAACAAGGCTGAGGGACTGAACACTGTCTAACAAGGCAGAGGGACTGAACACCGTCTAACAAGGCTGAGGGACTGAACACCGTCTAACAAGGCTGAGGGACTGAACACCGTCTAACAAGGCTGAGGGACTGAACACCGTCTAACAAGGCTGAGGGACTGAACACCGTCTAACAAGGCTGAGGGACTGAACACTGTCTAACAAGGCAGAGGGACTGAACACTGTCTAACAAGGCAGAGGGACTGAACACCGTCTAACAAGGCTGAGGGACTGAACACCGTCTAACAAGGCAGAGGGACTGAACACCGTCTAACAAGGCTGAGGGACTGAACACCGTCTAACAAGGCTGAGGGACTGAACACTGTCTAACAAGGCTGAGGGACTGAACACCGTCTAACAAGGCTGAGGGACTGAACACCGTCTAACAAGGCTGAGGGACTGAACACCGTCTAACAAGGCAGAGGGACTGAACACCGTATAACAAGGCAGAGGGACTGAACACCGTCTAACAAGGCTGAGGGACTGAACACCGTCTAACAAGGCAGAGGGACTGAACACCGTCTAACTTTGCCAATGCTTTCATCTCAGTCAGAAGGGATGCTGCTCTCCAAGCAGTTTCTAGGCACTTTCCTTCCCTCTATCCCTTCATAGAATCGTGTTATAGTGTGGCTTCTAAACTTTTGTTTGGGGACCATGAAATTGACTCGTGTGAGGGTGTGCAACAGGGGGACCCTCTCGCCCCCTTTCTGTCTAGTCATCAAGGATGTCACAGAAGCATTGTCCAGTGAGCTCAATATCTGGTTCTTGGATGATGGCACCTAGCTAGCACTACACAATCTCTCCTAGGAGACATCAGGAAAATTAAAGATATGGTAGAGAGCCTGGGCCTATCTTTAAACCCTACCAAATGTGAGATAGTTTCCACCAATCCACAGATGATCCAGGACATTAGGGCTGTGTTACCAGGGGCACGAGCCATTGATCCAGCCAACAGCACCCTCCTTGGTGCTCCTCTTGGGCCCAATGCCATCGATCTGGTTCTGGAAAAAAAATCTCAGACCTCAGGACGATGGAAGGTAGGATGAAAGACATCGATACACATGATGCCTTCTACCTACTCACCAGGTGCCTGTCAATCCCAAAACTTACCTACATCCTGAGATGCTCCCCAGCCTTCAGCAGCCCGAAACTCAAGGAATATGACTACTCAAGACCATGCTAGAGAGTGTATTGAATCTTTCCCTCGAAGATGGACAGTGGTTGCAAGCCTCACTTCCAGTCAGACTTGGGGGGCTGGGAGTACGCAAATCTTCCCAGATTGCCCTACCAGCTTTCTTATCCTCTTCCATAGCATCAAATGAGCTAATAAAACAAATTCTTCCAGACAACCTCAGTGATTCAGCAGGAATACAGGACCCTAGCTACACCAGTGCCATCACTGAATGGAAGACTCTTGCTGCTCCAACACCAAAACCTAGTGAAGAACTGGCCATCGCTGAAAAGATACTTGCCAATATGCTTAGGGCCGTAACATCAGACAGGGAGACTGCCCGTCTCCTAGCTGTGAGTGCACCTCACTCTGGGGACTTCCTCCAAACAGTTCCCATTTCGGCCATGGGAACACGCCTCGACCTTAAGACCCTTCGTATTGCAGTGGCTCTGCGCCTTGCTGCCCCTATTCACACGGAATATACTTGTATTTGCAGCGATGCGCAAGCCGACCAATATGGTCTACATGGTCTTAACTGTTCTAAAACCAAGGGTTGGCATGCCTCGATCACTAGCAGCCAACAACGCCTACAACCCAGCAAACCGCCCCGACGGGATCACCATCTATCCTTGGAAGAATGGCAAGCTCTTAGCATGGGATTATACCTGTGTGTCGACACTGGCTGACACCTACATCCATCACAGTGTCGGGCGACAGGGAGGAGCTGCTGACCACAGAGAGGAGTACAAGATCGGCAAGTACAGGGACATAAGCCAACAGTATCAATTTGTCCCAGTGGGATCAGAGACCTTGGGAGCGTGGGGAAAAAATGCAACACGTTTCCTTAAAGAACTGGGTTCCAGACTCATCGACACCACCAGGAACCCAAGGGCAGCCACGTTCATGTTCCAGCATCTCAGCGTGGCCATCCAGAGGGGAAACGCATGCTGCATACTTGGCTCGCATCCGGCTTTGGAGGAGCTGGAGGAGATTCATAATCTTTGATATATTGTACCATTTTATTCATGTTCATGTTTTCCATTGATGTATTCTGTCTATTAATAAAGCATTCCATCATTATATATAGGGGTGGTAGGAGAAGAAAATATTCAAACAGCTCCGGGGAGAACCTCGAGTTTTCCCTGAGGTACGCTTATCGTCTTCTCTGAGGATGAGGGTCCCCAATAAAGTTCTAGAGGTGGTACCTTAATATATATATATATATATATATATATATATATATATATATATATATATATATATATATATATATATATATATATATATATCACGTTCAATATTTGATCTCAACACACCTGTCGAGTATAAGTTACGAACCCGTAAGTGTGTTTATTACTGAGGCTGGAGTGAGTGTGGTGGAAGGGGATCAGAATGCGTGTAGCGAGGCGGCGGAACCTCCTCCTGAGGCGACAGTAATGCCGTTCACGCCGGATACTAATTCCAATTCTGTTAGTTGAATTTGAGGCGGTTCTGTCTGTCTCTCTCTCTCTATCCCGCCTGATCTAATAAATGTCATTTCTTCCCATCACAGCTGGCCTGGCACCTGGAATTTCTAAAGAGGAGGGAAGCAGGAAGAGCCGTAACTACACAACTGAAAATATACATGAATGGCATTTGTATTAAATAATAAAGATTAATATTATTGTATGTTTTTTTATAAATTTGATTTACCCAAAAAAAAAATTTTTTTTTAATTTATTTATATAATATATATTCTAAATTGTGGAAGAAACATTTATAGCACACTTGCACACTTACACACACACAAGGACCAGGTGATCAGGCTGAGGAAGGAAGGGGGTGGAAGGTCACAAGGAATGACCGTGAAGTGTGTGAAGAGAGATAGAAGGAGATAGAAGGGCCTCCAGAAAGGCGGAGAGGTAGGTACACCATCAGGTACTGGACACAATACACACAACTGAGGAGGAAGTGAAGAGGCTACTAAGCGAGCTGGATACCTTAAAGGTGATGGGGACGGATAACATCTCTCCATGGGTCCTGAGAGAGGAAGCAGAGGAGCTATGTGTACCACTAACAACAATCTTCAACACGTCTATCGAAACAGGGCGACTACCTGAGGTATGGAAGACAGCAAATGTAGTTCCAATTTTTAAAAAAGGAGACAGGAACGTAGCACTAAACTACAGACCAGTGTCACTGACATGTATAGTATGCAAGGTCATTGAGAAGATAGTCAGGAGAAGAGTGGTGGAGCACCTAGAAAGGAATAAGCTTATCAACGACGGCCAACACGGTTTCAGGGAGGGGAAATCCTGTGTCACAAACCTATTAGAGTTCTACGACAGGGTGACAGCAGTAAGACAAGAGAGAGAGGGGTGGGTAGATTGCATATTCCTGGACTGTAAGAAGGCGTTTGACACAGTTCCACACAAGAGATTAGTGCAGAAGCTGGAGGACCAGGCAGGGATATCAGGGAAGGCACTACAATGGATCAGAGAATACCTGTCAGGAAGACAGCAACGAGTCATGGTACGAGGCGAGGTGTCAGAGTGGGCGCCGGTGATGAGTGGGGTTCCACAGGGATCACTCCTAGGACCGGTGCTGTTTCTGGTATTTGTGAACGACGTGACGGAAGGAATGGTCTCCGAAGTGTCTCTGTTTGCAGATAATGTGAAGTTGATGAGAAGAATTCAATCGGACGAGGACCAGGCAGAACTGCAAAGGGATCTGGACAGGCTGCAAGCCTGGTCCAGCCATTGGCTCCTTGAGTTCAACCCCACCAAGTGCAAAATCATAAAGATTGGGGAAGGGCAAAGAAGACAGCAGACGGAGTACAGTCTAGGGGGCCAGAGACTACAAACCTCAGTCAAGGAAAAAGATCTTGGGGTGAGTATAACACCAGGCACATCTCCTGAGGCGCACATCAACCAAATAACTGCTGCAGCATACGGGCGCCTAGCAAACCTACGAACAGCATTCCGACATCTTAATAAAGAATCGTTCAAGACCCTGTACACTGTGTATGTTAGGCCCATACTAGAGTATGCAGCACCAGTTTGGAACCCACATCTAGCCAAGCACGTAAAGAAGCTAGAGAATTTGCAAAGGTTTGCAACAAGACTAGTCCCGGAACTAAGGAGTATGTCCTACGAGGAGAGGTTAAGGGAAATCGACCTGACGACACTGGAGGACAGGAGAGATAGAGGGGACATGATAATGACATATAAGATACTGAGAGGAATTGACAAGGTGGACAGAATGTTCCAGAGATGGGACACAGCAACAAGGGGACACAGTTGGAAGTTGATGACTCGGATGAATCACAGGGATGTTAGGAAGTATTTCTTCAGTCACAGAGTGGTCGGGAAGTGGAATAGTTTGGGAAGCGATGTAGTGGAGGCAGGTTCCATACATAGCTTTAAGAAGAGGTATGATAAAGCTCATGGCACAGGGAGAGTGACCCAGTAGCGGCCAGGAGCTATGACTCGACCCCTGCAACCACAACTAGGTGAGTACAACTAGGTGAGTACAAGTTGAAGACTCCTATGAGTCAAAGGGATGTTAGGAAGTATTTCTTCAGTCATAGAGTTGCAGGAAGTGGAATAGTCTAGAAAGTGAAGTACTGGAGGCAGGAACCATACATTGTTTTAAGATGAGGTTTGATAAAGCTCATGGAGCAGGGAGAGAGAGGACCTAGTAGCGACCATCGAAGAGGCGAGGCCAGGTGCTATGAATCGAGTCCTGCAACCACAAATAGGCGAGTATTCACTCACTCACTCTCTCTCTCTCTCTCACACACACACACACACACACACAGAGAAGGACCTCAACCACGACAACCCCAATGCAACCAAACAATCTAAACCAAAGCCCACACACTGTACCCTCTGCCCCCCCCTCATCACAAACTGCACCCCCCAGCAACCCCCATAGTTCCTCGCCATGTCTCCTCTCCCCCAACCCCAATGTTCTCCCCAGAGCACAGTTTTAGGAAAAACGTTTAAGGTTTGGTATACAAATGTGGATGGAATAACAAATAAATGTGAGGAGTGACAAGAAAGAATAAAGACATCATAGCACTCACAGAAACGAAACTCACCAGGATGATAACAGACGCAAACTTCCCACTCGGATATCAGATCCTGAGGAAAGATAGAGAGAGCACAGGGGAAGGAGGAGTTGCACTGCTTATTAAAAACCGATTTGGATTTATGGAAATGGAAAAAATGGACGAAATTGGCGAAAGGGACTATATAGTATGTACAATTCAGTCTGGGGGACATAAAATAGTCATTGCAGTGATGTATTACCTGCCACAGAACTGCAGAAGGCCAAGAGAAGAATATGAAGAGAGCAACAGAGCAATGGCAGACACACTAGCTGAGGTGGCCAGAAGAGCTCACACGGGTAGAACAAAGTTACTAGTTATGGACAATTTCAATCACAAGGAGATTGATTGGGAAAACCTGAAGCCACATGGGGGTCCCGAAACAGGGAGAGCCAAGATGATGGATGTGGTACTGGAAAACCTCATGCATAAACATGTTAGAGATGCTACCAGAGAGAGGGGGGAGGATGAACCAGCAAGACTGGACCTCGTGTTCACCTTGAGTAGTTCGAACATCGAGAATATCTTGTACGAAAGGCCCATTGGAGCTAGTGATCGTGTGGTTCTGTGCTTTGAATACATAGTAGAGCTACAAGTGGAGAGGATAACAAGAGTAGGGTGGGAAAAGTCAAGGACTACACGGGTATGAGGAACTTCCTGCAGGAGGTTCAGTGGGAAAGAGAATTGGTAGGAAAGTCAGTAAACGAAATGATTGACTATGTGACAACAAAATGCAAGGAGGCAGAGGAAACGTTTGTTCCCAAGGGCAACAGAAATAATGAGTAGACCAGAATGAGCCCTTGGTTTTCCTAAAGGTGTAGGGAGGCAAAAAACTAAGTGCACTAGAGAATGGGAAAAGTACAGAAGACAAAGGACCCAGGAAAATAAAGAGATTAGTCGAAGAGCCAGAAAATAGTATGCACAGATAAGGAGGGAGGCCCAGCGATAGTACGAAAACGACATAGCATCAAAAGTCAAGTCTGACCCGAAGCTGCTGTATAGCCACATCATGAGGAAGACAGTCTAGGACCAGGTAATCAGTTTGAGGAAAGAAGGTGGGGAGCTCACAAGAAACTACCAAGAAGTATGTGAGGAGCTCAACATGAGATTTAAGGATTTACAGTGTAGACAGGACTCCAGGAAGTCAGAATAGGGGGAGGGGTACACCAACAAGGGATATACCAACAAGTGTTGGATGAAATACACACAACGGAGGAGGAGGTGAAGAAGCTGCTAAGTGACCTTGATACCTCAAAGGTAGTTTAACCGGACATCTCTAAATGGGACCTTAGAGAGGGAGCAGAGACGCTGTGTGTGCCACTAACAACAATTTTCAACACAGCCATTGAAACTGGGCAACTACCTGAGGTATGGAAGACGGCAAATGTAGTCCCTATTTTTAAGAAAGAAGGCAGACACGAGGCACTAAACTATAAACCAGTGTCACTGGTATATGGGCCTGACGTACCGTGTACGTCAGGCCCATACTGGAGTATGCAGCACCAGTTTGGAACCCATACCTGGTCAAGCACGTCAATAAACTAGAGAAAGTGCAAAGGTTTGCAACAAGACTAGTTCCAGAGCTTAGGGGAATGCCCTACGATGAAAGGTTAAGGGAAATCGGCCTGACGACACTGGAGAACAGGATGGTTATGGAAGCCATGACAACGACATGCAAAATACTGCGAGGAATTAACAAGGTGGACACAGACAGGATGGAACACAGAAACTAGGGGTCACAATTGGAAGTTGAAGACTCAGATGAGTCAGAGAGATGTTAGGAACTATTTTTTTAGTCATAGAGTTGTCAGGAAGTGGAACAGTCTGGCAAGTGGCGTAGTGGAAGCAGGAACCATAAATTGTTTTAAGACGAAGTATGATAAAGCTGATGGAGCAGGGAGAGGACCCAGTAGTGATCAGTGAAGAGGCGGGGCCAGGAGCTAAGACTCGACCCCTGCAACCACAAATAGGTGAGTACGTACACACACACACACACACACACACACACACACACACACATACATACACACACACAGTCAGCACGGCGCCTCACCTTACAAGAGCCACAAGTAAGGCGAGACGTGGGTAGTTTAGCGAGTTAGTGGCCCAGTGCCTCCCTCTACTGTGAGTTCTCTCTCCAACACTCCCTACACTGCAGGGTTTCTCTCCAACACTCCCTACACTGCAGTGTTTCTCTCCAACACTCCCTACACTGCAGGGTTTCTCTCCAACACTCCCTACACTGCAGGGTTTCTCTCCAACACTCCCTACACTGCAGTTCCCTCTGCTCAAGCAATCCAGTTCACACACACGCAAATGCATAGAGGAAACTGCAGCAAGCCTGCTGGCTCATGCTAGGCAAGTTCACTCATTAAAAGGAAGAGGCCTATTGACCTATCCTAGAGTGGTCATACTCACGAAGATTGAGCCAAATGCAGTATAGTGTCCCGAGAGAGTCAAATATTTACCATCATTCATTCAATAGCTGTCTTGCCAGAAGTGTAAAAATATCACAATTTAAATATTACTTACTACAAATTTCGCTTCTTCTTGACAGCGCCAGCATCCCACATTTAAGAGTCAAATTTAATTTAACATTTTTCCTGAATTCCATCATAAATGCTATATTCTTCACACTCCAACAGCATGTCAAATCCTTAAAGCTACTTGTCTACACCCCAGTCCGAGAGGCTTTCTGAAGGTTCAGGCCCCTGCTTTTTAAAACCTGATGAATAAGACACTTGTGGAATAATTTTGGTATCTATATTGTTGTACAAGTGTCTTATTTATCAGGTTTCCAATTCTCTAAACCACTGATAAAACATTTCCAGTCAGACACACCATCATCTTGGGATCTTAATACAGAGAATTCTTCTATATATTATTTTCTTATACGATTAAATACCCAATTGTGTAAATTTGTGTAAAACATCTAGGTATCTTAATTTGTAGACGTTTCGCCCTCCAGTGGCTTTATCAATAAAATTCAAGGACATAATGAGAATACTGTAGAACTATATTCAAAACCTGAGGTAATCAGTCCCTCATTCTTGGCTGAGGGACTGATTACCTCAGATTCCTACAGTCTTCCAATTAAGTCCTTGAATTTGTATTGATAAAGCCACTAGATGGCGAAACGTCTACAAATAAGTATACCCAGATGTTTCACAAGTGCCTAATTTACCAGCTGGTCATTTTTTTTAAGCCAGCTGTAAAACAATACTTAAAACCTTATTTACAGTGATACTTAACATTTATTAAAGACTTTTTGCCCATATTGTTGCAACGTTTCGCTCTCCATGAGCTTTATCAAGCCGGCAATTCTACCACCATTAATACAGATAAAGGAATGTTAGCATATTGATAATAGTCAATAGGGATGAGGTGGAGAGCAAGTGGGAGTGTTTGTCAGGTTGTATTGATTCCCAGTTGCATTTGCAACATCAACAAAGAAATATTGAACACTCCAGCCTGGGAAAGTGCTCACTTTACAAGATATTGATCTCCTACGCAGGGAAGATCACTTCCCTGATTTCCCTCTTCCTGACTTCCCTCTTCCTGACTTCCCTCTTCCTGACTTCCCCTCTTCCTGACTTCCCCTCTTCCTGACTTCCCCTCTTCCTGACTTCCCCTCTTCCTGACTTCCCCTCTTCCTGACTTCCCCTCTTCCTGACTTCCCCTCTTCCTGACTTCCCCTCTTCCTGACTTCCTTCATTTCCCTCTTCCTGACTTCTTCATTTCCTCTTCCTGACTCCTTCATTTCCCTCTTCCTGACTCCTTCATTTCCCTCTTCCTGACTCCTTCATTTCCCTCTTCCTGACTGCCTTCATTTCCCTCTTCCTGACTGCCTTCATTTCCCTCTTCCTGACTCCTTCACTTTCCCTCATTCTCGACTCCTTCATTTCTCTTCCTGACTGCCTTCATTTCCCTCTTCCTGACTTCCTTCATTTCCCTCTTCCTGACTGCCTTCATTTCCCTCTTCCTGACTGCCTTCATTTCCCTCTTCCTGACTGCCTTCATTTCCCTCTTCCTGACTGCCTTCATTTCCCTCTTCCTGACTGCCTTCATTTCCCTCTTCCTGACTCCTTCATTTCCCCTTCCTGACTCCTTCATTTCCCTCTTCCTGACTACCTTCATTTCCCTCTTCCTGACTCCTTCATTTCCTCTTCCTGACTCCTTCATTTCCCTCTTCCTGACTCCTTCATTTCCCTCTTCCTGACTCCTTCATTTCCCTCTTCCTGACTCCTTCATTTCCCTCTTCCTGACTGCCTTCATTTCCCTCTTCCTGACTCCTTCATTTCCCTCTTCCTGACGTCCTTCATTTCCCTCTTCCTGACTTCCTTCATTTCCCCTCTTCCTGACTACCTTCATTTCCCCTCTTCCTGACTACCTTCATTTCCCCTCTTCCTGACTACCTTCATTTCCCCTCTTCCTGACTACCTTCATTTCCCCTCTTCCTGACTACCTTCATTTCCCTCTCTGACTCCTTCATTTCTCTTCTGACTACTTCATTTCCCTCTTCCTGACTCCTTCATTTCCCTCTTCTGACTACCTCATTCCTTCTGACTACCTTCATTTCCTCTGACTACCTTCATTTCCCTCTTCCTGACTACCTTCATTTCCTCTTCCTGACTACCTTCATTTCCCTCTTCCTGACTACCTTCATTTCCCTCTTCCTGACTACCTTCATTTCCCTCTTCCTGACTACCTTCATTCCTCTTCCTGACTACCTTCATTTCCCCTCTTCCTGACTACCTTCATTTCCCCTCTTCCTGACTACCTTCATTTCCCCTCTTCCTGACTACCTTCATTTCCCCTCTTCCTGACTACCTTCATTTCCCCTCTTCCTGACTACCTTCATTTCCCCTCTTCCTGACTACCTTCATTTCCCTCTTCCTGACTGCCTTCATTTCCCTCTTCCTGACTGCCTTCATTTCCCTCTTCCTGACTACCTTCATTTCCCTCTTCCTGACTGCCTTCATTTCCTCTTCCTGACTGCCTTCATTTCCTCTTCTGACTGCCTTCATTTCCCTCTTCCTGACTGCCTTCATTTCCCTCTTCCTGACTGCCTTCATTTCCCTCTTCCTGACTGCCTTCATTTCCCTCTTCCTGACTGCCTTCATTTCCCCTCTTACGGACTGCCTTCCTTTCCCCTCTTCCTGACTGCCTTCATTTCCCTCTTCCTGACTGCCTTCATTTCTCCCTCTTCCTGACTCCTCATTTCCCTCTTCTGACTCCTTCATTTCCTCTTCTGACTGCCTTCATTTCCCTCTTCCTGACTGCCTTCATTTCCCTCTTCCTGACTACTTTCATTTCCCCTCTTTCTGACTACCTTCATTTCCCCTCTTCCTGACTACCTTCATTTCCCTCTTCCTGACTGCCTTCATTTCCCTCTTCCTGACTGCCTTCATTTCCCTCTTCCTGACGTCCTTCATTTCCCTCTTCCTGACTGCCTTCATTTCCCTCTTCCTGACTGCCTTCATTTCCCTCTTCCTGACTGCCTTCATTTCCCTCTTCCTGACTGCCTTCATTTCCCTCTTCCTGACTGCCTTCATTTCCCTCTTCCTGACTGCCTTCATTTCCCTCTTCCTGACTGCCTTCATTTCCCTCTTCCTGACTGCCTTCATTTCCTGAACTTTATTAAGCTATGCGTCAAAGAATGTTTGTTTATCGAAGACTTTAACAAAATGCTCAAAGATACTAAAGATTTTCCTTGTTTTTAAAAATAATTTATTACAAATAAACTACAGTTTGTATACTACATAAAGAAATACAAAATTGATTTTGATTTTTTTGAAAGACCTTCGACTTACCTATGGATTTCCTTCAAGTGCATTGCTAGCAAATCTCTATATGGAATATCATGCTTCTTAATGTTTTTCCTCAGTTGGTAGCGCACTCAGCTCTCACATTTAGGTCTGTTCGATCCCTCTTCTTAAGCTTAATGCAAGCATGACCAAGCATAATAAGGAAAGCATGAGTAAGCTTAATGCAAGCATGAACAAGCTTAGTGCAAGCATGAGCAAGCTTAAAACAAGCATGAACAAGTTTAATGCAAGCATGAGCAAGCTTAATAAGGCAGGTGTAAAACATTCTAGTTCCCACAATCACTTCCTAAATTTAAATAAAGAAGTGTAATTGACTTTCAGGACCATCCCCATAGAAGAGGCCTAGAATCTGCAATTCTCATTGTCTGCTGCAACATCAACGATGATTAAGACGTGTGCAACAGTGGGGTATCTTTGTAGATGAAATGTTTCGCCTACACAGTAGACTTCTTCAGATACTGAGACAGCTGTGTAGTAGTGAAATGAAGATGTCGTCAGTCCATCAACCTTGGAGAAATAGTATTTGAGGTGATCAGTCCCTCAGCCTGGAGGAGCGTTCAGCTGAACTCTTCTCCAACTGTTGCACAAGTGTCTTAATGATCAACCGAGAAAGGTATCCCATGTATCCCATAACTGCAGCACCATATACCTCAGCGGATGCAAAAGGCATCGTAGCTATATCTGAAGAGGCAAAAGGGAAGTAATTTTTTTTAATTAACCAAAAAGTCATAGATGAACCCTCCCAAGAGGTCCAGGAGTTGGAGATCATCACATTGAGGAAGCCCAGGAGCTTCACCAACACTTAGGTCTAGTTCTTGAAACTGAATGACCTCTAAACCCCTATAGCATCAGGACTCCTGAGCCTTGACCCAATTAAGACCTATAGCATTAGGTCTTAATTGGGTCAAGGCTCAGGAGTCCTGCTTTACAGCGCTTCTCTTTACAGTGTTTCGCTAATACAGCGGCCTTTCAATTATACCCATTCATTTATTCAAACTTCCTACAATATATTCACCCACTATAAGTGTATGTACTGTATATGCAATTTTTAGACCTAGCTCTATTGCTCACTTAATATGTGATAGTGTAAACATGTTATCAGGCTTTTAAATGCATCTGAAAGTGGGAAAAAAAAAAAAAAAACGTTTCACTTTACAGCGATTTTTGCTTTACAGTGATAGCCCGGAACCTAACCTGCTGTATAAACGGGACCCTCTTGTAGTTTGTGTAGTGTGTATTTTACCACTCGAGTCAACAACGTTTAAGTAAACCAGTTAACAAGGTTTAAACAGCTCGAGTCACAACATTAAGCGCCCCAGTCAATAAAATACGTCGAAATAACAAATGAAATGCTCCATCCGTGTTAGCACAAGCTTGCAAACACAGGTATAATAGCCCTGGTAAATAATGTTTAAACAGACCTCCTATACATATTTGCTTATACAAATGATCATATGGTGAGAGGAACAAGACGGTTATAAAGACACTTCTTAGAACTAGCTTTTATTGAAACTTCCTTTCGATGTATATCCATCAAGATTTTATCCAGTGATAAAACTCTTAAGAGATGAAACTACACACAGAACGAAACGTGACTTGATGAAACTCTACACAAGAGTGAAACAGGGTTAGATAAAGCTTGACACAGAACAATGAATGCGTAAGTCTGACACCGAAAGCAGAAGCTCCGCCAATTAATTTAAGTTCCACCCAGTCCAGTCATTATCCTCGGAATGTGCACACAGAGATGTGCTTCAGCAACATTTCCGCACATTCCACAACATTTATAGCTTAAATAGTGTAGAAAATATACAAGTTAAGACACCTTTGCAACATTGATCTCGGTACTAGACTGAGAAAGGCACTTGTGCGAAACGTTTCCACAATATTGATGCGCAAATGTTGCAAACGTGTCTAATTCTCCAGGATTCTTGGCACCACATACTCTGCAAGACAGTGACCCCGTGTCACATGTCAAAATAGGTCACGTCAAGAAATAGTTGCAAGAGAACAATATCAGTGTTGTACATGAACAGTATTCAGTTCCGACATGATGAATTAGACATGTGCAACATCTGTTGCACATGTGTGTAATTCATCACTAACAGTGTTATTCGGTAATCAGCGAACTGCCCTGATCTGACCCAAGAAATCGCAATAACATGAATGTAAAAAAATCGGGGAACGGGTGGGATTTGAACCCGTGGCAAGTGAAGTCCTAAAGCTCACAGGCCAGTGCATTAACCACTGGACCAGGTGGCTCTAATAAGTCATCCAACTTGGTATATTTCTATACACCATAGGGAGGATAGCATAGGCCACCACTGTAACCACAAATGCAAGTTTTCATTAACAGACGAGTGGTTAACGCACTGGCCTGTTTGTTTAATTACTCACTTGTCATTGTTCAAGCCCCACCCGTTCCCTGATTTGATTTTGCCTATCATGAATACAAACGAATTTTTTTGGAATGAAATGAAGGCAGAGCTTCAATTAAAAAATACACCATCAGTGCAGAGGGACTGACCACCTCAAAACTATTATTCGAGGGTGATAAGACTAACTGTTGCACATGTGATATAACACACCATCAGTGCTACACTTGACCGATGAGACACTAAACAAATCTGGATTCAAGAAATGAATTTTAGCCAACTTTCCGATTATCTGCGTAACCGCCAGAGATTGTTAACTAAGTCACATGGACACACGAGTAAATATTTAAGAGAAATTTGCTCATTTCTGCTCTTTTTCCTATATTATCCTATATTGCCTATGGTCCAACATCATTTGCGGAGGGGAAATAAATGGCATAAAATGCTGACATGGACAAAAGATCTATTCATAACTTGATCAGTTAGAGTCCAGGGGGGTCCAAATATGGGCCAGTGGGCCACAAGTGGCCCATGGGTTGATTTTTGGTGGCCCATGATCACTTAAATTAAAATATTGATTAATTGATTTTTTTTCTTTACTTAAAAAACTTAAGTATCTGCGACGCTAAGGTTAAGTATATGAAATAATACTAAGTTATTACAATGACAACTTTACAGTAGAGTGAGAATTCCACTTCAGGGATTTTGAAAAACTGAAACCCAGTCTCCTTTTATTTAGCAACCCCATGGAAGTTTAGGTGGAGACACAGTTGCCAGAACTTCAGTCTGAACTCTACAGTTTGACCCATTCTTGCCTGGAAAGATAAATCGAAAATCAGGAGAGTTTCTGAAAGTTGGTCTTCAAGGATAGATTCCCCAAAGCTGAGAGACCTCGCACTAAAGCTGCATTCAGTGTAAGTACATATATACGTGAATGAACGTTTTCTACTATGAAACAAGTGAAACCAGAAACCAGATGGGAAATGAAATACTGGACGAGTGTCTTCGACTTGCCGCTACCAACATCAGAATCAATATAAAGACGCTGGAAAAAGAAAGGTCTCGACCGCAGTCATCTGTCATCAGTAGTAACGTTATAAGTAGCATTATTTCTGTATAAATTCAGAGCCTTTTAAAACAAATAATTTTTTTTTTTACCTGCAGGCCCTGCCTAGAATATTTGTATCACTAAAAGATCATACCATATTTTTTTTTAATCTTAGTGTAGGTCTTAAGTTTTAAATGAATATCTATATGGAATATAGAATATTTATCGCATCACAATGTGAAAAATCACAAAAATGCTTGAAGGTTTAGTAAGTAATTTTTTCAGTGTGGTTATTCTGCACATACACGCACACACACATACACACACACACACACACACACACACACACACACACACACATACATACAACAGGCCTAGTGTCTAATTGACATGTGCCTAGGACAAAATGGTAACTAACATATATACAGTGGTACCTCGAGTTACGATATTTTTTCGTTCGAGAATGCTGTTCAAGTGCCATTACCAAACGAATTTATCAAAATATACTTAAAAGCATTTAAAAATAAACTTAATAAAGGGGATTTTGGGACCATTTAAATGA
This sequence comes from Cherax destructor, assembly GCA_009830355.1. NCBI lineage: Eukaryota > Metazoa > Arthropoda > Malacostraca > Decapoda > Parastacidae > Cherax > Cherax destructor. The sequence goes on from WNWK01015617.1 coordinate 32,229, forward strand.
TACCATGATATATATATATATATATATATATATATATATATATATATATCTCCTAGGTAGTAGGTTGGTAGACAGCAACCACCCAGGGAGGTACTACCGTCCTGCCAAGTGAGTGTAAAACGAAAGCCTGTATTTGTTTTACATGATGGTAGGATTGCTGGTGTCTTTTTTTCTGCCTCATAAATATGCAAGGTTTCAGGTACGTCTTGTTACTTCTACTTACACTTAGGTCACACTACACATTCATGTACAAGCATATATATATATATATATACACACGCCCCTCTGGGTTTTCTGCTATTTTCTTACTAGTTCGTGTTCTTATTTCCTCTTATCGCCATGGGGAAGTGGAACAGAATTCTTCCTCCGTAAGCCATGCGTGTCGTAAGAGGCGACTAAAATGCCAGGAGCAAGGGGCTAGTAACTCCTTCTCCTGTATATATTACTAAATGTAAAAGAAGAAACTTTCGTTTTTCCTTTTGGGCCACCCTGCCTCGGTGGGAAACGGCCGACGTGTTGAAAGAAATATATATATATATATATATATATATATATATATATATATATATATATATGTCGTGCCGATTAGGTAAAACTGGTCAATTAGCAAGAACTCATCTAAAAATAAGTCCTTTCTAAAATTTTCTCTTATACGTTTAAATATATATATTTTTTTCATTTATGTTAATGTAAGAATTTATGATTTTGTACCAAGAGAAACTTTGAAAACCTACCTAACCTTATTATAACAAGCGCAATTTAATTTAGCCTAACCCAACTAAATATATTTTAGATACGTTAACATTAATTTAATAATAAAGAAACACAATTAAATATATTTTTTACGTTATGTTCAGAATGATTTTGGCGAAATTATTGCATACACAAATTTTCACTTGTCTTATATGGCAAGGAGAGCGTTGCTATTTAAGCCAAAATCACAAGTTTTACCTAATCGGTACGACATATATATATATATATATATATATATATACTATATGCTTAACAATTTGCAAACAGGCGAAATTATTTACAAACATTGCCTCTACGTCCACAACAAGACTCGAACCTGCAAACTCTGTATCAGAGTAACCAGTACTTTACCACGGAGCCAGACCCGCGATAATTATGGGAGTCCAGCCAGAGCCAGACGATGTTTCCCCATATACATGTATATATCATCTATCACCCTAGTACTTATAGGTAGTAGGTTGGTAGACATCAACTGCTTAGGGAGGCACTACCATCCTGCCATGTACGGAAGCCTGTAATTGTTTTACATGATGGTAGGATTGCTAGTATCTTTTTTTCTGTTTAGTAAACATTGCAAGATTTCAGGTACGTCTTGCTACTTCTACTTACACTTACATCACACTACACATTCATGTACAACCATATACACACACACATCCCTCTAGGTTTCTTTCTCTTATCTTACTAGTTCTTGTTCTTGTTTCCTATCTCCATGGGGAAATGGAACAGAATTCTTCCTCCGTAAGCCATGCATGTCGTAAGAGGCGACTAGAATGCCAGGAGTAAGGGGCTAGTACCCCCTTCTTCTGAATACATTACTAAATTTATAAAATTAAATAGTCTAGTTCATTCCACAAATTTTTCTCTTGAGTTTGAATAAAATAACTCATTACCTTTTCTAGATGTTTTAATTAAAGGGAAACCATGATTTTAAATTTAAAATTTACAGAAAACCAACAAATAACTGTTATGTGCACCATTATTCTTTACATCATGATAGAGTTAAACTTTTTGTATTCTCATCAATGTTTTTGAGAACTTTGCCTATATGCAGCCCAGAGTTCATAAATGAAGAAATCGTGAAGATTTATGATGTAGCTAATGACCTGCATGAATTGTATCACTGTAGACAACAAGAGCATTTCGACCCTCCATGGAAGATGTGTTCATTTAATATCACATACCTGCAAGTCCCTCCCAAGAAGCTCACTGCTAGTAATCCCTTCCTTAAATCACTTGTTAAAGCAACTGCTCTAGAACAAATTTCTCGCCTAGCTGGTAGTAATAAGTTATCATAAGTTATATACACTGATGGATCTAAACAGGAGTCTTCTGGCAGGGCTGCATCTGTTCTGGTTGCCACCTTCCTAGTTAAGAACAATAATAAATTTGTTAGAGATAAGAATTAACAACTGGGCGTCTACACTGCAAACTGAATTGTTTGCCATCCTAATGGCACTAAAGCTAACTTATGACACTGAGCTTGACTCTATCATCATTACTGATTCAATGTCATTATTGAAAGCTCTTGACTCAAATAATGACTCTTAAGAATATGCTCATTGGAGAAGCCAGGTATAGATACTCAAAAATCCGGGAAAAGGAAATTAATGTACAATTGCTATGGATCCCATCACACACTGGATTACTCCTTCATGATAAAGTTGATATGTAAGCCAAGAAGAGTACCCTCAAGGAGAGTGTAGATTATAACTTTTGTATATCTGTGTCTAGCATTAGGAATAATATTAGGAAAGAAGTAAATAATGAAAATGAATGTTATAGGAATGAAATTAGAAGCCTGAGTAGATCTATAACCCACTATGATAACATGAACTTAGATAAGTATGTTTATGGAGCAACTTGCAATGTGAACAGACTGACTGATGTAGTGGCCAGGCTTAGGCTTGGTTACAAGTACTTCTGGCAGCTTGGGAGACACACATATGATCAAACCAAATGCAAATTATGTGGTCAGGCCTATGGTCACTGTCTTGAACACTATGTGCTTAATTGCCCGATTGTTGAGAAATATAGAGATAGTATAATAACCTATGTGACATGTCAAGATATCTTATTAATGGAAATAAGATACCAGATATGCTAAGCAAATTTCCTAAATTTGCTTGTAACAGATAAGTAAACTGTAGATATAAATCCAATTGTACTCCTGTTAACCCTTTTGGGCCTAGTTCCTAGGCCTATTGTGTATCCATATGCTCTTGCGCTACCATCCACAGGATGGATATGGGATGTAACAATAAACTAGACACTTCGGTGGAAAAATCTAAATTAAATCCCCCTATCCACCCCATCATACGCCTTTTCCAAATTCATAAATGCCACAAAAACCTTAATAAATGAGCAGAGAGAGAGAGAGAGAGAGAGAGAGAGAGAGAGATACAGAGAGAGAAACATTAATAATAAATCAACAATGAGAGGCAGCCAGCTAGACAAGTCCCGCCACAGTACTAAATTCCCAGAGACAAATTACAGTCTGCAGTAAGTTCCCGTCTCCCTGAACGACTTGGCTAAACAAGGTACTAAAAGCGGTATTATCTGTGAGTGTTGAGCTCTGATGACATAAGATCCAACTCTCTTTACTTATCTTCGTATCCCAGCCTCGTTTTATCATACCAGTCTTGCAATAAACCTCCGATTTTTTTTATTTTTATTTATGTTTAATGAGGTTTAATACACTAATAAGCCACACATAGAAGAGCGAAACTTATGACGACGTTTCGGCCCAACTTGGACCATTTACAAGTCACACTAACACTCGAAGGTGAGGGAGTGTGAGGGGGTGTTAATGCTGCAGTTTTATAACTGTTGTGTAAAGCACACCTCTGGCAAGACAGTGATGGAGTGAATGATGATATAAGTTTTTCTTTTTCGGGCCACCCTGCCTTGGTGGGAATCGGCAGTGTTAAAAATAATATATATATATATATATATATATATATATATATATATATATATATATATATATATATATATATATATATATATATATATATATATATATATATATATATATATATATATATATATATATATATATATATATATATATTAAAAAAAAAAAAAAATATATATATATATATATATATATATATATATATATATATATATATATATATATATATATATATATATATATATATATATATATATATATATATATATATATATAATGTGTGATATATATATATATATATATATATATATATATATATATATATATATATATATATATATATATATATATATATATATATATACATGTGTGTATATATATATATATATATATATATATATATATATATATATATATATATATATATATATATACATGTGTTATATATATATATATATATATATATATATATATATATATATATATATACATGTGTGTATATATATATATATATATATATATATATATATATATATATATATATATATATATATATAAAATATATATATATATATATATATATATATATATATATATATATATATATATATATATATGTCGTGCCGAATAGATAAAATGGGTCTATTTGAAAGAACTCATTTAAAATTAAGTCCTTTCTAAAAATATTATTCTTCGTTTAAAGATATATATTTTTTTCATTTATGTTAATGTAAAAATTAATAATTTTGTGCCAAAATACCCTTAGAAAACTTACCTAACCTTATTATAACAAGAACAATTTAATTTAAATATATTTTAGTTAAGTTTACAATAATTTAACAATAACCAAACACAATGAAATATTTTTTTTTTCGTTAGGTTCAGAATAATTTTTTGCAAAATTATTGCATATACAAATTTTCAGTTGCCATATTCGGCAAGAGAGTTGCTACTTAAGCCAAAATCGAAAGTTTTACCTATTCTGCACGACATACATAACTGCACTGGTCGACCCTCGAACCTTCGATCTTTAACACGTCACCTGGGTAGCCTGTTAAAAACTCGAGACGCCCTAATCCACTTGACTACTAATCTCACTCTGTTAGTGTGACTTTGTAAATGGTCCAAATCGGATCGAAACGTCGTCGTAAGCTCCTCTCTCCTATGAGCGGTTTATTTGTGTATTGTTCCAGTCACGGTATTGTGCGTTTTTATTCCTCATGAGGGATGTGTTGGAGTGATGTATGCTAGTAGTGCGCATGCGTATGTTGTTTTTAGTGATCTGAAGGTATATTTTAGGCCTTTTGGCCTCCTTCTCAGGTGGTACTCTGGCTTTGGCCTCCTTCTCTGGTGGTACTCTGGCTTTGGCCTCCTTCTCTGGTGGTACTCTGGCTTTGGCCTCCTTCTCTGGTGGTACTCTGGCTTTGGCCTTCTTCTCTGGTGGTACTCTGGCTTTGGCCTCCTTCTCAGGTGGTACTCTGGCTTTGGCCTCCTTCTCAGGTGGTACTCTGGCTTTGGCCTCCTTCTCAGGTGGTACTCTGGCTTTGGCCTCCTTCTCTGGTGGTACTCTGGCTTTGGCCTCCTTCTCTGGTGGTACTCTGGCTTTGGCCTTCTTCTCTGGTGGTACTCTGGCTTTGGCCTCCTTCTCTGGTGGTACTCTGGCTTTGGCCTCCTTCTCTGGTGGTACTCTGGCTTTGGCCTTCTTCTCTGGTGGTACTCTGGCTTTGGCCTCCTTCTCAGGTGGTACTCTGGCTTTGGCCTCCTTCTCAGGTGGTACTCTGGCTTTGGCCTCCTTCTCAGGTGGTACTCTGGCTTTGGCCTCCTTCTCTGGTGGTACTTTGGCTTTGGCCTCTGTGGAGAAAATTCTCCAAAGGAGGGGGGGTATGTGCCCTTACTACCCTTGTTAAGGGCCCTCACCCTTTCCTCCCTTAGGAAAGGGCCAGAGGAGGCACGTCTGGCTGAGAAAAACAATTTAATTCAAGCCAGATGTACTGACTACAGTGTGTCACAAATTGTGCTGACCACAGCACCATGAGGCACCTCGTGGCTGCACAAGGCAGCACGAGGCGGCAGATTGAATACAGGCTCCGTAGAGGTCATACGACTCTAGGGGTCATGCGGCGCGAGGCGACGTAAATCAACAGAGACATTAGTCGTTCGCGTCCGTTATTTTTAATTTAATCTCCACTAACGTCGGGAAATAAGATAAGAACTCTGTTCCAGCACGTTTAGTGAATAACATCAAAAGATGAACGTAGAGACAATCGCAAGTGAACTCCATCGAAACAAGACGGTGATTCTTCAGCGGCATTCTACAATCAAGACAGCATTTCCGCCGTATATGGTGGAGCCAACACCATTGCTCAAAGCTACACGAGCAAGGTATGAATTTGATGTTCTGGTCAGGCAGGGGACTGTGCAGTTCTTGTAGTCAAGAACAACAAAATTTTACCTATTGACGGCGGTTATGCGTGGACTTTTAAGTCCAACCACGTGAGTACACCGCCTTTCAGTCCATTTAAGACTGAAATAGGGACATACGCTCCTTTGGAGCAATATTTTATAATAAACCACGTGTATTTTTTCCATACAGCCCTGTGGAGAGTGTGGCAATATATGGATCCCCTGAGAAGGTGTTGGGGAAGGCTGCGACATCTTGGATTCATCAATAAGCTAAGTATTAGCGAACCATACATTCCATGTTATCGTTGGAGCCCATCCTCCACAGCCTCCTTCTCTGGTGGTACTCTGGCTTTGGCCTCCTTCTCTGGTGGTACTCTGGCTTTGGCCTCCTTCTCTGGTGGTACTCTGGCTTTGGCCTCCTCTGGTGGTACTCTGGCTTTGGCCTCCTTCTCTGGTGGTACTCTGGCTTTGGCCTCCTTCTCTGGTGGTACTCTGGCTTTGGCCTCCTTCTCTGGTGGTACTCTGGCTTTGGCCACCTTCTCAGGTGGTAATCTGGCTTTGGCCTCCTTTTCAGGTGGTACTCTGGCTTTGGCCTCCTTCTCTGGTGGTACTCTGGCTTTGGCCTCCTTCTCTGGTGGTACTCTGGCTTTGGCCTCCTTCTCTGGTGGTACTCTGGCTTTGGCCTCCTTCTCTAGTGGTACTCTGGCTTTGGCCTCCTTCTCTAGTGGTACTCTGGCTTTGGCCTCCTTCTCTAGTGGTACTCTGGCTTTAGCCTCCTTCTCTGGTAGTACTCTGGCTTTCGCCTCCTTCTCTGGTAGTACTCTGGCTTTGGCCTCCTTCTCTGGTGGTACTCTAGCTTTGGCCTCCTTCTCTGGTGGTACTCTGGCTTTGGCCTCCTTCTCAGGTGGTACTCTGGCTTTGGCCTCCTTCTCTTTTGGTACTCTGGCTTTGGCCTCCTTCTCTGGTGGTACTCTGGCTTTGGCCTCCTCCTCTGGTGGTACTCTGGCTTTGGCCTCCTTCTCTGGTGGTAATCTGTCTTTGGCCTCCTTCTCTGGTGGTAATCTGGCTTTGGCCTCCTTCTCAGGTGGGACTCTGGCTTTGGCCTCCTTCTCAGGTGGTACTCTGGCTTTGGCCTCCTTCTCAGGTGGTACTCTGGCTTTGGCCTCCTTCTCAGGTGGTACTCTGGCTTTGGCCTCCATCTCAGATGGTACTCTCCCTCTAGCCTCCCTCTCAGATGGCACTCTCCCTCGTCCAACCTACCTCCTGACAACCCATAACCTCAGTAGCTACTTTAGGAACAATCAAGGTAACTTGCGCATTAAAACAATGTTTCTCTTGGATTTAATTTGTATATGTTAGGTTCTTAGAAATTATTTACGTGGTCCGAAAATTTACAACTAAACCTCACTAAGAATGGAAAAAATTCTAAAATGTTTTGGTTATTGTTGGTCATTTTTGAGTCACAACTGGAATTCCTGGTTTCTATCCGGTTACTGTATACAATCATGACCATAATTTTTAAAGAGGTGGAGGGGTAAGCCAGCGGAAGGCCTCGGTCAGATGACCAAAGGCTCCAACTCAGGGACCCTCGTCGGGAAGCACTTGTCCTGTTTCCTGACAAACCTTACCTACCCTAATTGTAGAATGTATTATCTATGATGTAGAGGGACTCTAGAAAGGTGGAGAGGTGGGGTACACCATCAAGTGCTGGACACAATACATACAACCTCCTCTCCTTACACCTTTCTGCTTTGTATTGGACTGATGAAGCCACTGTGTGGCGAAACGTTTCTTCAATAAAGATTCCCAAATGTTGCACAAGTGTCTCCTACTTGTCGGGTTTCAAAACCATTTGTCACAAGCGAGGAAGATTAGATTTTAGATTTTGCCACCGAAGTGGCAAGTTTATTGTGCACTCCATGAACATCCTGTGGCCGGTAGGGAAAGAGAATATTGATACACAAACCTAGGAACTATTGCAGGGCTGTGGAGTTGACTCCAGTAACTCGGTCTTGGGTTACTGGGTTCTGTAGTAGGACTAAAGCCACTTGGCGAAACGTTTCCTTTAATAAGTGTATTTTCACAAGTTTTATTTTGCCATTTATAATAAACAAACTGCAGAATGACTCTTCTTATAAGCTTCAAACCATCAAAGGTGCACCTTTTTCGGAGAAAAGTTTGGAATGATTTTGGGCTGTGTAGGTGACAATATGCTACTTTTTTGAGGAAATGGGTCTATTTAAAATATATATATTCGTTCCATCCGATAGGCTTCAAACTTTCAATGCCAGTTATTTGAGAATACAATTTTTAGGCTGGATAATCTTGAGAAATTGGTAGGTGTCGTAAATAGACAGTGCTTCACGACTTACGAAAACGTAATGACACGATTGTAAACAAACCGCAGTACGAATAGGGTTGAATTTTCTTGTAGCCGCGAGTTTAATCCCCACCCGTACCGAGGTTAGACAATGCCTCTTCTGATTGGCATCTGATTCGTGAAAGGTTTGATTTTTTTTCGGGTTTTATAGATGCAAATTTTTCATTAAAGAAAAAATCATTAATATAGTTAAAAATAGGTTTGCTAAATATGCGAATAAAAATAGCTTGGTGTGAAAAAACCTGCCTAGCATGGGCAAGTAGGCCTACTGTCGGGCCCCTATGATGTTCTTATGAGAAGTGACCCAAAAATACACAGAAATAAAGTTTACTGGATTTTTCGACTTTTTTTACTGAGGCTCTCACCTGATTGCCTGGCCACCTACAATCACCTGATTGCCTGGCCACCTACAATCACCTGATTGCCGGGCCACCTACAATCACCTGATTGCCGGGCCACCTACAATCACCTGATTGCCGGGCCACCTACAATCATCTGATTGCCTGGCCACCTACAATCACCTGATTGCCGGGCCACCTACAATCAACTGATTGCCGGGCCACCTACAATCACCTGATTGCCAGGCCACCTACAATCACCTGAGTGCCTGGCCACCTACAATCATCTGAGTGCCTGGCCACCTACAATCACCTGAGTGCCTGGCCACCTACATCATCTGAGTGCCTGGCCACCTACAATCACCTGAGTGCCTGGCCACCTACAATCATCTGAGTGCCGGGCCATCTACAATCATCTGAGTGCCTGGCCACCTACAATCATCTGAGTGCCTGGCCACCTACAATCATCTGAGTGCCTGGCCACCTACAATCATCTGAGTGCCGGGCCATCTACAATCATACGAGTGCCTGGCCACCTACAATCATCTGAGTGCCTGGCCACCTACAATCACCTGAACATTGGGTTACCAACACTTTGTATGTGAAAAATTAGACATATGTAACATCCGGGTATCTTTATTTGTAGACGTTTCGCCCTCCAGTGGCTTTATCAATACAAGACATAATGTGAAGAATTTAGAATTATATACAAAAGATGAGGTGTATAAAAAACACGAGTAGCGAAACGTTTCCTTTAATATCCTGTATTGTACGTGTCTTATTCCACATCTCGTCGGTATCACCCGACCATTTCTCAAAAAATGAGGTAATCAGTCCCTCAGCCTTGGAACTGATGAAGGACACACGCGAACTCTCAAGGCAAACTTGAAACATAAAGGAAGTAATGTTAATTTCGTCATATAATTGAGACCCTTCTCGTGTAATTTTTAATAAAGTGGCTGGCATAGTTCCCGTCATCCTTCTCTACGTTCCCACTCACCCACACGAACGTCAACACTGCTATGAAATACTGGAAAATGTTGGAGAGCTGTATTTAGCGAGAATGTTTTTAGCCAGACTGGTGTTGACTATGAAGCTTTGTACAAAGGCCCGTAATTGTTGGTCCTTTGGCTGTGTTTAACTTGATGTTTCAGAAAACCTCGGCGCAAGTGTTTTTATGGGGCGATTTTCTGAAAAAACACACGTTCATACACACTCAAACACACGCACGCATACACACAGGCACACACACACACACTACAGAATCGACAAGGTGGACAGAGACAGGATGTTCCAGAGATGGGACACAACAACAAGGGGTCACAGTTGGAAGTTGAAGACTCAGATGAATCACAGGGATGTTAGGAAGTATTTCTTCAGTCACAGAGTTGTCAGGAAGTGGAATAGTCTGGGAAGTGAAGTAGTTGAGGCAGGATCCATACATAGCTTTAAGAAGAGGTATGATTAAGCTCAAGGAGCGGGAAACAGGTTGCAAGCCTGGTCCAACAACTGGCTCCTGGAATTTAACCCTACAAAATGCAAAGTCATGAAGATTGCCTACAGAGAGTACAGTCTAAGGGACCAAAGACTGCAAACTTCACTCAAGGAAAAGGATCTTGGGGTGATTATAATACCGAGCACATCTCCTGAGGCACACATCAACCAGATAACTGCTGCAGCACATAGGCACCTGGAAAACCTGAGAATGGCTGACGCATCTTATAGCCTGTCGTGAATGACTACTTACGTAGTCATTCACGACACTGTACACCATATACGTCAGGCCTATACTGGAGTATGCAGCACTAGTATGGAACCCACACCTGGTCAAGCACATCAAGAAATTATCGAAAGTGCAAGGGTTAGCAACAAGACTAGTCCCAGAGCTAATGGGTATGTTCTACTAGGAGAGGTTAAGGGAACTCAACCTGATGACACTGGAGGACAGAATGGACAAGGGACACATGATAACGACATAAAATACTGAGAGGAATTGACAAGGTGGATAGAGATAGAATGTTTCGGAGATGTGACACAGCAACAAGGGGATATAATTGGATATTGGGAAGAGCTAGATAAGCCTTTGGCCATTACGCTGGTGAGAACCATTTTCTTTAAAAAAATCCAATTTGTTAAAAATTGGAATGATTCCAAGTTTTTAAAAAAAATATATTGACAAAGTTATCCACACACAAACTAAAGTGAATGTGTGTTATCCTGGCTGATGCGTCAGCCGTTAAATACGGAATTCATTCAGAATTTTAACTTGACAAATGAGAGTCAAATTTCACACAATTTTACACAAAAAAAAATGGGCAAATCTGCACCTACCAATTTGAATTTGTCTCCGCCATCCTGAATTAAAAGGAACCTTAATTGAACACTTGAAGCTGCGCCAGTATCTGGAATCAATACGAGCCATTCCAGTATGCTGGAAGTGGGTGCAAGAACTTGGGCCACAAGGCACATGAATATGCCAGTTGTTCCTCGAATATGGTCCTCGTTACCCTACACAAGTGTTCAAAATTTGAATCCGATCGGATGAGTGGTTTTCGAGTCATGAGCGACAAAAATATAAAGTTGAAGGTTTCCCTTCTGAGATATCTAAAAAAAAAAATCGCCCATGGAAGATTATGTAAAAGAAAGTGATTTTTTTTTCGTATAGGTGAATGGAAAATACTGAAAGAAAATTACAACATTAATTAGGGCAAATTGGAAAGGGCAGTGATTTTGTGGTACCCACAATTAAAAAACAACACATTAATAAGTAGGAAATGTCTATTGAAAGCTAAAAAATGTCTTCCCTGGTTCAATTTTTTGATTATGATTAAATAATTAAAAGCTTAACGATGCCTACATTGGCTGATAAAGGAAAGACGTAATAACCACATGTAAGGTGTCCCGCGGCCTGGTAGGTAACGCTCTCGCCTCACACACTGTCCGTCGTTAAATCCTCGACCGGATGGAAACATTGGGCGTGTTTCCTTCCACTTGCTGTCCCTGTTCATCTAGCAGTAAGTAGGTACCTGGGTGTTAGTGGACTGGTGTGGGTGGCATCCTGGAGGACAAGACTGAAGGAGGACAATGGAAACAAAACAGTGCTTGATGACGCACTAACTTGATCTGGTTATCCTGGGTGGCTAACCCTCCCTACCCGGGGTTATCCTGGGTGGCTAACCCTCCCTACCCGGGGTTATCCTGGCTTGCTAACCCTCCTTACCCGGGGTTATCCTGGCTTGTTAACCCTCCTTACCCGGGGTTATCCTGGGTGGCTAACCCTCATTACCCGGGGTTATCCTGGCTTGCTAACCCTCCCTACCCGGGGTTATCCTGGGTGGCTAACCCTCCCTACCCGGGGTTATCCTGGCTTGCTAACCCTCCCTACCCGGGGTTATCCTGGCTTGCTAACCCTCCAGGGTTAAGAATCCCGATAAAATCCTATCTTAAGAACAAGAAAGAATAGATGAGAACATATATGCAGGCTATGTAATTCAGAGGAGGAGATAGAGGCAATTACTCGATCGCAACAGCCAAAAATAGGTGAGTACATTGCCCTCTCTCCTTTCCTACCCTCTCTCTCCCCTCTCACCATAGCTGGGAACACAACCACTTTTCATCTCCCCTCTCCCTCAGCACCACAACCTTGTGATAAATTTATGACTAACGATGCCGTCCATGACAAGAGCACTTAATAAGCTTTACAACTGAAACACGTCCCCAATCAGCCACCCTCTTGCTCTCTCTCTCTCTCTCTCTCTCTCTCTCTCTCTCTCTCTCTCTCTCTCTCTCTTCTCTCTCTTTCTAAGAAGGTTCAAAAGAATTAGGATTATGAGTGAACCATAAATACAACAGTTGTATTATCAATCTTCGTATCAAAAGCTATTCTTTACAATAGTTTTATTAAGGATCCACACAGGTTTAGTGCTTCATGAAATTCAATAATTTCGAAGTTCATTTGCATAAGGTAAATTTTCCCTATATATAATTTTGTAAACTCCATGTAGTGTATCTATTGAAGTGTGTGTGTGTGCTAGCTCACCTATTTGTGGTTGCAGGGGTCGAGTCACAACTCCTGCCCCCGCCTCTTCACTGATTGCTACTAAGTCCTCTCTCTCCCAGCTCCATGAGCTTTATCAAACCTCGTCTTAAAACTATGTATGGTTCCTGCCTCCACTACGTCACTTTCTAGGCTATTCCACTTCCTGACAACTCTATGCCTGAAGAAATACTTCCTAACATCCCTTTAACTCATAGGATTCTTCAACTTCCAATTGCGACCCCTTGTTTCTGTGTCCCCTTTTTGGAACATCCTATCTCTGTCCACCTTATCTATTCCTCGCAGTATTTTATATGTCGTTATCATGTCTCCCCTAACCCTCCTGTCCTCTAGTGTCGTCAGGCCGATTTCCCTTAACCTTTCTTCGAAGGACAATCCCCTTAGCTCTGGGACTAGTCTTGTTGCAAACCTTTGCACTTTCTCTAATTTCCCAACCTGCTTGACCAGGTGTGGGTTCCAAACTGGTGCTGCATACTCCAGTATGGGCCTGACGTATATGGTGTACAGAGTCTTGAATGATTCCTTAGTGAGGTATTGGAACGCTATTCTTAGGTTTGCCAGCCGCCCGTATGCTGCAGCAGTTATCTGATTGATGTGTGCCTCAGGAGATGTGCTCGGTATTATACTCAACCCAAGATCTTTTTCCTTGAGTGAGGTTTGTAGTCTTTGGCCACCTAGACTATACTCTGTCTGCGGTCTTCTTTGCCTTTCCCCGATCTTCATGACTTTGCATTTGGCAGGGTTAAATTCAAGGAGCCAGTTACTGGACCAGGCTTGTAGCCTGTCCAGGTCTCTTTGTAGTCCTGCCTGATCCTCGACTGATTTAATTATTCTCATTAACTTCACATCATCTGCAAACAGGGACACTTCTGAGTCTATCCCTTCCGTTATGTCATTCACATATACCAAAAACAGCACAGGTCCTACGACTGATCCCTGTGGAACCCCACTCGTCACAGGTGCCCACTCTGACACCTTGTCACGTACCATGACTCGTTTTTGCCTCCCTGTCAGATATGCTCTGATCCATTGCAATGCCTTTACCCTTTTATGCAAAAAATAGCAAAGTACCATAGTATAATGACATCATCCTTGTTAGCTGAGTGTGAAGCATGGGTTTTAAACATTGCAGTGAGGAGGAGGATAGCGACAGTAAAGATGTGGTATGAATATTACACAGACAATTTACAGCTTCGAAATTAGGTGTGAGGTTACCAAGAGGTTGATTCAGAGGGGTGAGGGGTTGTTGGGGTGGTTTGGGCATTTAGAGAGCTTGGAGAAAATTGGATGACTAAAAGAATATACAAAAGGATGGATAGAGGGCATTCCATAAAAGGCTGAGAGAAGGTAATGGAGGTTTTGAGTACTATGGGCTTCGACAACTGTGAGCGTGTTCGGAAGGAGTGGCTGTGCACTGGTGGTTATTACGATGCAAACTTTAACAGTCCAATTGATCATGGCTAAGTTCCCATCACTCAGTCAACTAGATCTACTCCTTCACTCTTTCCCGGGAATGGTCCTCCTGGGCCAGGGCACTTAAACACTGCCTGTGTACCAAGAACCAAAATAAAGCAACGTAGCCTCCGAAGAACCTTATCATTCATACTCTGCCTGGATACACACACACAAAACCCACCATTATAATTGGTGGAAGCGGTGGTCACAGCAAGTGTGTTGCCCGGAGAGATGAAGGAAGACGAAGATGTTGTCTCCACTTCATCGCCTCATACAAGAAGCATCCGTCTCTCTATGAGTTGTCCTGAAGCTGTGTCTGCAAGTTTCATTATTCAGACACAGGATCAGCAGGATCCAGACCGAAATTTGCTGAATTTTCCTCGAGAAATCTTCGTGGCATCACCTATGTCTTCACAGCATCCCACGCTGTTCTTCAGTCACCTGTTCAGCATCACCTGTATGTTTCTGTTGTTGATGTTAATAAATGGTATAAAATACCGACACAATGGAAAAATAAACACATAAGCAGTATAATGTGATCCTTTATTGACAACGTTTCGCCCACGCAGTGGGCTTTATCGAGTCACAAACATATCTACCTGGATAAAAGATACATGAGTATTTATAGGATTTAGTCCTGACCCAGCATTCTCCACCTGACTAAATCCTATAAACACTCGTGTATCTTTATTCAGGTAGATCTGTTGTGACTCGAAAAGCCACTGCGTGGGCAAGCGTTGTCAATAAGGATCTCTGCTATGTGTTTATCTTTCTGTTGTTGT
>WNWK01015618.1:0-47311 GCA_009830355.1 Cherax destructor
AGGGACAGAACAAAAACAGAACGACAGCAGCTGGGGAGTGGAGGCAAAAGCGAAAGGAGCTGGAAAGAGAGACACAGACAGAATCAGCAGAGACCAACCAGAACAGGGAAGAGCAACAAGAGTGAGCACACACAGACCCATCCCCAGAACCCCAAAACCAAACACACTATCCCAACACAGACCACAATCCACACTTACATCCCCCACCCCTCACTATGCTGTAGAATCCCGCGGCACACCGCCAGGGTCCCCACCCCCACAGACCCCCCAAAACACAGTGTTGGAGAGGAAACTGAAGGTATGGTACACCAACGCAGATGGAATAACGAATAAGTGGGAGGATTGGCATGAAAGAGTCAATGAGGCATCACCGGACATCATAGCCCTCACTGAAACAAAGCTCACAGGGATGATAACAGATGCCGTCTTTCCAACGGGATATCAGATCCTAAGGAAAGACAGAGGGAACAGAAAGGCTGGAGCTGGAGAGAGGGGACATAGGAGAAGCAGGAGATTGTATAATAGAAATGCTTCAGTCCGGAGGTCCAAAGGTGGTAATTGCAGTGCTGTATAACCCACCACAGAACAGCAGGAGGCCAAGGCAAGAGTATGATGAGAGTAATAGAGCGATGGTTGACACACTGGCCGAATTGGCCAGAATTGCTCATGCGAGCAGAGCGAAGCTACTGATCATGGGTGACTTCAACCATAAAGAAATCGATTGGGAGAACTTAGAGCCACATGGGGGTCAAGAAACGTGAAGGGCTAAGATGAAACAGCAAATGTAGTTCCAATTTTTAAAAAAGGAGACAGGAACGTAGCACTAAACTACAGACCAGTGTCACTGACATGCATAGTATGCAAAGTCATGAAGAAGATTATCAGGAGAAGAGTGTTGGAGCACCTAGAAAGGAATGAGCTTATCAACGATGGCCAACACTGTTTCAGGGACGGGAAATCCTGTGTCACAAACCTACTGGAGTTCTATGACAGGGTGACAACAGTAAGACAAGAGAGATTGGGGTGGGTAGATTGTATATTCTTGGACTGTACGAAGGCGTTTGACACAGTTCCACACAAGAGATTAGTGCAGAAGCTGGAGGACCAGGCAGGGATAACAGGGAAGGCACTACAATGGATCAGCGAATACTTGTCAGGAAGACAGCAGCTAGTCATGGTACGTGGCGAGGTGTCAGAGTGGGCGCCGGTGACGAGTGGGGTTCCACAGGGGTCAGTCCTAGGACCGGTGCTGTTTCTGGTATTTGTGAACGATATGACGGAAGGAATAGACTCAGAAGTGTCCCTGTTTGAAGATGATGTGAAGTTGATGAGAAGAATTCAATCGAACGAGGACCAGGCAGAACTACAAAGGGATTTGGACAGGCTGCAAGCCTGGTCCAGCAATTGGCTCCTGGAGTTCAACCCCACCAAGTGCAAAGTCATGAAGATTGGGGAAGGGCAAAGAAGACCGCAGGTGGAGTACAGTCTAGGGGGCCAGAGACTGCAAACCTCAATCAAGAAAAAAGATCTTGGGGTGAGTATAACACCACGCACATCTCCCGAGGCGCACATCAACCAAATAAGTGCTGCAGTATATGGGCGCCTAGCAAACCTAAGAACAGCATTCCGACATCTTAATAAAGAATCGTTCAGAACCCTGTACACTGAGTACGTTAGGCCCATACTGGAGTATGTAGCACCAGTATGGAACCCACATCTAGCGAAGCACTTGAAGAAGCTCGAGAAAGTGCAAAGGTTTGCAACAAGACTAGTCCCGGAGCTAAGGAGTATGTCCTACGAGGAGAGGTTAAGGGAAATCGACCTTACGACACTGGAGGACAGGAGAGATAGGGGGACTTGATAACGACATATAAGATACTGAGAGGAATTGACAAGGTGGACAGAGACAGAATGTTCCAGAGATGGGACACAGCAACAAGGGGACACAGTTGGAAGTTGAAGACTCAGATGAATCACAGAGATGTTAGGAAGTATTTCTTCAGTCACAGAGTGGTCGGGAAGTGGAATAGTTTGGGAAGCGATGTAGTGGAGGCAGGTTCCATACATAGCTTTAAGAAGAGGTATGATAAAGCTCATGGCGCAGGGAGAGTGACCCAGTAGCGGCCAGTCATGGAGAAGATCATCAGGAGGAAAGTGGTGGAGCACCTAGAAAGACACAAGCTTATAAACGACAACCAGCACGGTTTCAGGGAAGGAAAATCCTGTGTCACAAACCTACTGGAGTTTTATGACAAGGTAACAGAAATGACACGAGAGAGAGGGATGGATAGATTGCATTTTCTTGGACTGCAAGAAGGCGTTCGATACAGTTCCTCAAAAGAGGTTAATGCAAAAGCTAGAGGATCAGGCACACGTAACAGGAAAGGCATTGCAATGGATCAGAGAATATCTGACAGGGAGGCAACAACGAGTCATGGTACGTGACGAGGTGTCAGGGTAGGCACCTGTGACGAGTGGGGTTCCACAAGGGTCAGTCCTAGGACCTGTACTGTTTTTGGTATATGTGAATGACATAACGGAAGGGATAGACTCAGAAGTGTCCCTGTTTGCAGATGATGTGAAGTTAATGAGAAGAATTAAATCAGTCGAGGATCAGGCAGGACTACAAAGAGACCTGGACAGGCTACAAGCCTGGTCCAGTAACTGGCTTCTTGAATTTAACCCTGCCAAATGTAAAGTCATGAAGATCGGGGAAGGGCAAAGAAGACCGCAGACAGAGTATAGTCTAGGTGGCCAAAGACTGCAAACCTCACTCAAGGAAAAAGATCTTGGGGTGAGTATAATACCGACCACATCTCCTGAGGCACACATCAATCAGATAACTGCTGCAGCATACGGGCGGCTGGCAAACCTAAGAATAGCGTTCCAATACCTCACTAAGGAATCATTCAAGATTCTGTACACCATATACGTCAGGCCCATACTGGAGTATGCAGCACCAGTTTGGAACCCACACCTGGTCAAGCACGTCAAGAAATTAGAGAAAGTGCAAAGGTTTGCAACAAGACTAGTCCCAGAGCTAAGGGAATTGTCCTACTAAGAAAGGTTAAGGGAAATCGGCCTGACGACACTAGAGGACAGGAGGGTTAGGGGAGACATGATAACGACATATAAAATACTGCGAGGAATGAATAAGGTGGACAGAGACAGGATGTTCCAGAGAGGGGACACAGAAACAAGGGGTCACAATTGGAAGTTGAATACTCCTAGGAGTCAAAGGGATGTTAGGAAGTATTTCTTCAGTCATAGAGTTGTCAGGAAGTGGAATAGCCTAGAAAGTAACGTAGTGGAGGCAGGAACCATACATAGCTTTAAGACGAGGTTTGATAAAGCTCATGGAGCAGGGATAGAGAGGACCTAGTAGCAATCAGTGAAGAGGCGGGGCCAGGAGCTATGATTCGACCCCTGTAACCACAAATTGGTGAGTACAAATAGGTGAGTACACACACACACACGCACACACACTCACACACACACATACACACACACACAGTGACACCTTCGTCATCCACAGACCAACACATATTTTCACCTTTCCTGCCATTACAACTTTTTCTCATTTAAATCTCAATCATTACGAGTCCTTGAGAGTGGCAGCCATGATCCTCGGCCAACTTTCATAATGGAGCAGACTAGTGTGAGCAAAGTTGATGGTCGCACCCTAAAACACCCACACTAATTATATGTAGAAATGCTGCCATTATAGGTGTCAGCGGGTGTGTGTCTGTGAGTAATGTGTGTGTGCGTGTATGTGTGAGAGTTACTCACCTAGTTGTGGTTGCAGGGGTCGAGTCACAGCTCCTGGCCCCGCCTCTTCACTGGCCGCTACTGGGTCACTCTCCCTGCGCCATGAGCTTTATCATACCTCTTCTTAAAGCTATGTATGGAGCCTGCCTCCACTACATCGCTTCCTAAACTATTCCACTTCCCGACCACTCTGTGACTGAAGAAATACTTCCTAACATCTCTGTGAGTCATCTGAGTCTTCAACTTCCAACTGTGTCCCATCTCTGGAACATTCTGTCTCTGTCCACTTTGTCAATTCCTCTCAGTATCTTATATGTTAGTATCAAGTCCCCCCTATCTCTCCTGTTCTCCAGTGACGTCAGGTCGATTTCCCTTAACCTCTCCTCGTAGGACATACTCCTTAGCTCCGGGACTAGTCTTGTTGCAAACCTTTGCACTTTCTCGAGCTTCTTCACGTGCTTGGCTAGGTGTGGGTTCCAAACTGGTGCTGCATACTCCAGTATGGGCCTAACGTACACAGTGTACAGGGTCCTGAACGATTCTTTATTAAGATGTCGGAATGCTGTTCTTAGGTTTGCTAGGCGCCCATATGCTGCAGCAGTTATTTGGTGGATGTGCGGCTCAGGAGATGTACCTGGTGTTATACTCACCCCAAGGTCTTTTCCTTGATTGAGGTTTGCAGTCTCTGGCCCCTAGGCTGTACTCCGTCTGCGGTCTTCTTTGCCCTTCCCCAACTTCATGACTTTGCACTTGGTGGGTTGAACTCCAGGAGCTAATTGCTGGACCAGGCTTGCAGCCTGTCCAGATCCCTTTGTAGTTCTGCCTGGTCCTCGTCCGACTGAATTCTTCTCATCAACTTCACATCATCTGCAAACAGGGACGCTTCGGAGTCTATTCCTTCCGTCATGTCGTTCACAAATACCAGAAACAGCACTGGTCCCAGGACTGACCCCTGTGGAACCCCGCTCGTCACCGGCGCCCACTCTGACACTTCACCACGTACCATGACTCGCTGCTGTCTTCCTGACAGGTATTCCCTGATCCTGTTACCCCTGCCTGTGTGTGTATGTGCGTGTGAATGTGTGTGAATGTGTGTGTTAGTGTGTATGTGTGTGTGTATGTGCGTGTGAGTGTGTGTACTCACCTAGTTGTACTCACCTAGTTGTGGTTGCAGGGGTCGAGTCATAGGTCCTGGCCCCGCCTCTTCACTGGCCGCTACTGGGTCACTCTCCCTGCGCCATGAGCTTTATCATACCTCTTCTTAAAGCTATGTATGGAGCCTGCCTCCACTACGTCACTTCCTAAACTATTCCACTTCCCGACCACTCTGTGACTGAAGAAATACTTCCTAACATCTCTGTGATTCATCTGAGTCTTCAACTTCCAACTGTGTCCCCTTGTTGCTGTGTCCCATCTCTGGAACATTCTGTCACTGTCCACTTTGTCAATTCCTCTCAGTATCTTATATGTTGTTATCATGTCCCCCCTATCTCTCCTGTCCTCCAGTGTCGTCAGGTCGATTTCCCTTAACCTCTCCTCGCAGGACATACCCCTTAGCTCCGGGACTAGTCTTGTTGCAAACCTTTGCACTTTCTGGAGCTTCTTCACGTGCTTGGCTAGGTGTGGATTCCAAACTGGTGCTGCATACTCCAGTATGGGCCTAACGTACACAGTGTACAGGGTCCTGAACGATTCTTTATTAAGATGTCGGAATGCTGTTCTTAGGTTTGCTAGGCTCCCATATGCTGCAGCAGTTATTTGGTTGATGTGCGCCTCAGGAGATGTACCTTGTGTTATACTCACCCCAAGATCTTTTTCCTTGATTGAGGTTTGTAGTCTCTTGCCCCCTAGACTGTACTCCGTCTGCGGTCTTCTTTGCCCTTCCCCAATCTTCATGACTTTGCACTTGGTGGGGTTGAACTCCAGGAGCCAATTGCTGGACCAGGCTTGCAGCCTGTCCAGATCCCTTTGTAGTTATGCCTGGTCCTCGTCCGACTGAATTCTTCTCATCAACTTCACATCATCTGCAAACAGGGACACTTCGGAGTCTATTCCTTCCGTCATGTCGTTCACAAATACCAGAAACAGCACTGGTCCCAGGACTGACGCCTGTGGAACCCCGCTCGTCACCGGCGCCCACTCTGACACCTCATCACGTACCATGACTCGCTGCTGTCTTCCTAACAGGTATTCCCTGATTCATTGTAGTGCCTTCCCTGTTACCCCTGCCTGGTCCTCCAACTTTTGCACTAATCTCTTGTGTGGAACTGTGTCAAACGCCTTCTTACAGTCCAAGAATATGCAATCTACCCACCCCTCTCTCTTGTCTTATTGCTGTCACCCTGTCGTAGAACTCCAGTAGGTTTGTGACACAGGATTTCCCGTCCCTAAAACCGTGTTGGCCGTCGTTGATAAGCTCATTCCTTTCTAGGTGCTCCACCACTCTTCTCCTGACTATCTTCTCCATGACCTTGCATGCTATACATGTCAGTGACACTGGTCTGTAGTTTAGTGCTACGTTCCTGTCTCCTTTTTTAAAAATTGGAACTACATTTGCTGTCTTCCATACCTCAGGTAGTTGCCCTGTTTCGATAGATGTGTTGAAGATCATTGTTAGGGGTACACATAGCTCCTCTGCTCCCTCTCTCAGGACCCATGGAGAGATGTTATCCGGCCCCATCGCCTTTGTTTTATCTAGCTCGCTTAGTAGCCTCTTCACTTCCTCCTCAGTTGTGTGTATTGTGTCCAGTACCTGATGGTGTACCCTACCTCTCCTCCTTTCTGGAGGCCCTTCTATCTCCTCTGTGAACACCTCTTTGAATCTCATGTTGAGCTCCTCACACACTTCACGGTCATTTCTTGTGACCTCCCCTCCTACCTTCCTCAGCCTGATCACCTGGTCCTTGACTGTTGTTCTCCTCCTGATGTGGCTGTACAGCAGCTTTGGGTCAGATTTGGCTTTCGCTGCTATGTCATTCTCGTACTGTCTTTGGGCCTCCCTTCTGATCTGTGCATATTCATTTCTGGCTCTACGACTGCTCTCCTTATTCTCCGGGGTTCTTTGCCTTCTGTACCTCTTCCATTCCCTGGCACACTTGGTTTTGGCTTCCCTGCACCTTTGGGTGAACCATGGGCTCATCCTGTCTTTTTCGCTTCTCCTGTTACCCTTGGGTATAAACCTCTCCTCAGCTTCCTTGCAAATTGTTGTCACATATTCCATCATCACGTCTACTGACTTCCCTGCCATCTCTCTGTCCCACTGAACTCCATGCAGGAAGTTCCTCATGCCCACATATTCACCTTTCTTGTAGTTTGGCTTCATTCGTGCAGCCCTTCCT
Source organism: Cherax destructor (assembly GCA_009830355.1). NCBI lineage: Eukaryota > Metazoa > Arthropoda > Malacostraca > Decapoda > Parastacidae > Cherax > Cherax destructor. The sequence goes on from WNWK01015618.1 coordinate 7,107, forward strand.
GCTGTGTATGTGTGTGTGCGTATGTGTGTGTGTGCGTGTGTGTGAGAGTGTGCGTGTATGTGTGTGTATGTGCGTGTGAGTGTGTGTGTATGTGTGTGTGTGCATGTGTATGTGTGTGTGTGTGTATGTGTGTGTACTCACCTATTTGTGGCTGCAGGTGTGTGTGTGTGTGTGTGGTTGCAGGTGTGTGTGTGTGTGTGGTTGCAGGTGTGTGTGTGTTGTGGTTGCAGGGTGTGTGTGTGTGCATGTGTATGTGTGTGTGTGTGTATGTGTGTGTACTCACCTATTTGTGGCTGCAGGTGTGTGTGTGTGTGTGTGTGGTTGCAGGTGTGTGTGTGTGTGTGGTTGCAGGGTGTGTGTGTGTGTGGTTGCAGGGTGTGTGTGTGTGTGGAATCATCCCGACCAGCAACACTTTGATACCTCTGGCTGTAGTAACACTGTTGTGCTACTAACTGGAGTGGCACTGTGGTGCTACTAGCTGTGATGGCACTGTGTTGTTACTACCTGTGACGGCACTGTTGTGCTAATAGGTGTGATGGCACTGTGGTGCTACTAACTGTGATAGCACTGTGGTGCTACAAGGTGTGATGTAACTGTGGTGCTACGAGCTGTAGTGGCACTGTTGTGCTACTAGCTTTGATGGCACTGTGGTGCTGGTGGTACCACTTGCCATGGTAGCGCCACTGGCTGGTGGTACCACTTGCCAGGGTAGTACCAATGGCTGGTGGCGCCACTTGCCAGGGTAGTACCTTTGGCTGGTAGTACCACTTGCCAGGGTAGTACCACTGGCTGGTGGTACCACTTGCCAGAGTAGTACCACTGACTGGTGGTACCACTTGCCAGGGTAGGACCACTGACTGGTGGTACCACTTGCCAGGGTAGTACCACTGGCTGGTGGTACCAAGCACTACGACCATAGTGGTGGTCATAAAGTCCCATCACTATGTTAGCCACAACATTATCTTAGTAATATCTAATACATGTTGTGTCTGGTACTGAGAATTTGACTCTTCACTTGACCCTCTCTGTTATGAAGCGTTGGTAAATGAAGGCCTGTCGCTGCCCCGGCCAACCCGACACTGCCCTCTAAGCAGGTCAAGAATCATTTAAGGGTGTCAGAAAAAACAAATTGTGCATAGTAATAATTATTATTAGAGTGAAATTTCTGTCAAAGAATATATATATGTTTATACGCACAAAAAAAGGTTATACTGATGCAGTTCTGGAAACAAAATTTCGAACGGCACCGAGTGCAGGTCCAGTGTCACTACTAGGTCACCCAGGTGTGCCTCTGTAGTCCACACCGTTCAGTTACTTTGTAATGTGTGTAATCTGGTGCTGAAACACTGCTGATATATATTGCATTAAGACTGCTATTACTTTATAATTATGTAAGCCTCTCTAGATCGAAGAAGCAACGACTTCTTTGGCCTTCTCTGTCAAAGTGACTAATAGCATCCCTGTAATGTATCCTGCTTAGACTCATGCTTTGTATGGTTCACCAGATCTGTGATGTCATCTATCATTGGTAACAGATGTCATCTATCATTGGTAACAGATGTTATCTATCATTGGTAACAGATGTCATCTATCATTGGTAACAGATGTTATCTATCATTGGTAACAGATGTTATCTATCATTGGTAACAGATGTCATCTATCATTGGTAACAGATGTCATCTATCATTGGTAACAGATGTCATCTATCATTGGTAACAGATGTCATCTATCATTGGTAACAGATGTTATCTATCATTGGTAACAGATGTAATCTATCATTGGTAACAGATGTCATCTATCATTGGTAACAGATGTCATCTATCATTGGTAACAGATGTCATTGTGCTCTGGTCACATCACTCTGTGGTAATCCATGAACGTGCGCGTCCTGCTACCTGACTTAGGACTATAATACACCATGAAGCCCACCAATTATTACTTGCTTCTATGAGATCGTTGTCGAGTTAGAAACTATATAAATATTGTTTTTTGATTGGAAAGCCAATATTTACAGCCATAATGTGAATACCCAGCATACATAAAGAAGCACAACTCCAGGTATACATTATGAAACGATCGATTAATTTTAATCTTTAGGTGTTTTTAATTGTAATAAACAAGATACCAACCGACCTGGATTGCGCAGCATCACAGAATTATTTAGTCAGATCGGGTGGGGTTTGAACTCATGGTCTATGAGATCCCATGACATATACACTCGTGGATATATTATACTAGATCTATTCAGTTGGTTAATGTGGTATATACGGTCGTAACGAGTGCGCATACCACATATACCGCGTGTGTAACTCGTAATTTAACTCATTCAGCTATTTTTCCCAAAATATATTTTTTTATTTTACCTGAGGAGCCTATTTGTCTTACCCCTCAGGCTGTCTTTTGTGTAGGCCTACTGGACAACTAGGCAGTTAGGTTAGCCTTGGAATTTGTGTTTCTAAATATACCCGAGATTATGTTAGCAGTTCTTTCTCATGGATACTGAGAGTATACCTGGAGAGTATACCTGGAGGGTGTACCTGGAGGGTATACCTGGAGAGTATACCTGGAGGGCATACCTGGAGGGTATACCTGGAGAGTATACCTGGAGAGTATACCTGGAGAGTATACCTGGAGAGTATACCTGGAGGGTATACCTCGAGAGTACACCTGGAGAGTATACCTGGAGAGGGTTTCGAGTGTCAACGCCCCCGCTGCCCGGTTTGTGACCAGGCCTCGTCAGATCTTCCTCATACTCTATGAGACTGTTCTCACATCTTTCTCACAGTCACTGAGACTGTTCTCACATCTTTCTCACAGTCACTGAGACTGTTCTCACATCTTTCTCACAGTCACTGAGACTGTTCTTACATCTTTCTCACAGTCACTGAGACAAGTATGTTATAAGAGCTTCCTCAGACACTGTAAATCACATGTAAACAATCTGATCCTACAGAGCTCAGACCCTCGGGGTCCCGATTAACCAGCAAACCAGTTCCTTCAGACTAAGAAAGATTTTATGCTCCAGTGGTGAATGTGTCAGCGGTGTGAAAACGATTATGTTGTTCAGTGTGTGTATATGTGTGTGTGTGTGTTTGTGAGTGTTTTTTTTGTGTGTGTGCGCGCGTGTGTGTGTGTGTACTCACCTAGTTGTGGTTGCAGGGGTCGATTCACAGCTCCTGGCCCCGCCTCTTCACTGGTTGCTACTAGGTCGATACTATGTGTGTGTGTGTGTGTGTGTGCGTGTGTGTGTGTGTGCGTGTGTGTGTGTCTGTGTGTCTGTGTGTGTGTATGTTGTGTTTGGGTGTATACACACGTCTATATATGTTCACCTATATGTTGTTGCAGGGGGGTCGAGTCTTGGTTCTTGGTCAACGGGCCACCTGCATGATTCACTCCCAAAAAATCTCGTGGGCTCTATCGTACCTACTCTTAAAGCTATGTATGAAACCTGCTTCCACCACTTCGCCATTTCATTGTCTGAAGAAATGTTTCCTGATAACTCTGGTTCATCTGTGTCTTTAATTTCGAGCATTTTCCCTGGGAACCTGTTTCCCGCCTCTCAAACAAACATATTTTGTAATATCTTCCCTAATTCCACTGTCCTTCAGTGCCTCTAGATTCTATCCCGTTAACCTCTCTGAAACTACCTTGCATACCTTTGCACTCTCTCCAGCTTCTTGACATGATTTTACGTGTGGGTATCACGCTGGGGTTTCATGACCCAAGATGCGTCAGACATATGCTATATAAAGGGCCCGGAATGACTGTTAAGGTTCCTGAAGGCCGCTACTTGCCAGACGAGCATTGGCTGCAGAGATTATTTAGTTGATGTGAGCCTCTGGTGATATACCATGCTTAAGTATTTCCTCTTGATCAAAGTCTGCAGCCTTTGTACCCCGAATCTATACTCTATGTCCAATCTTCTAGCCCCTTCCAAAATTTTCATAAATATGTATTCCCTGGGGGTTTTCTAGATCCATCTGTAGTCGTTCCCTGTCCTCACCCGTTTTTATTCTCCTCATAAGTTTGACCTCATCAACAGACACTGATACATCTGACTCAATCAAATCAAGTATGTCATTCATACACACCAGAAAGAGCACTAGTTCTAACATCTCCCACTGCGGAACTCCGCTTGTTATTGTGTCCTATTCTGACATCTTTCCGACTATCACTTTCTCTTTGATCCACTGGAGTTCGCTCTCTTGTTCTTCCTGGCTGCATCTCAAGCTCTTACCCCAGTATAATGCCTTCTTGAAGCCCCTTAAAAAATGCAATTCTTCTTGCCCTCTCTCTGCTGTCTCGCTTCTGTTACCTTGACATAGAACTCAAAAAGATAGATAAGACAAGATTTGCCATCTCTAAATCTATGCTGGTTATTGTTTACAAAACAACTTCTCTGCAAGTGCTCTACCACTCTCATGATTATTTTCTCCATTATCTTGCATGATAAACATTTAAGTGAAAATGGACTGCAGTTCAACGCTTCCTGACTGTTTCCTTTCTTAAATATAAGACTATATTAGATGACTACCAGATCTCTGGCAGCTTCTTGCGTTCATTGGTTAATAATAATAATAATAATAATAATAATATCTTTATTTACTACAAGTACATGTACAAGGTATACAGTCCTAACTGACATCAATGACATACTACTACATAGAAAGCCCTTGGTATGCAGAGCATTTCGGGAAATTAGGTCAGTTTTGTTCCAGGATGCGACTTACACCAGGCGACTAATTCCTAGGTACCCATTTTACTGATGGGTGAACATAGACAACCAGTGTACAGAAACACGCCCAATGTTTTTATCTGGGCTGGAAATCGAACGCGGACCCTCGCCGTGAGAAGCGAGAGCTTTAGCGACCAGGCTACGGGGCACCGTTTGTCGTAGATCTCAGCTACTGGTTCTGATAGTGCATCTGCTCCCTCTTGCAGAATCCATGGTGTTACCTGTCTCAGGTACCTTTGCCTCTGCTGTATTAAGCTCAATCAAAAGCTTCTTTGAATCTTCCCCTGTTGTGTGTATGATGTACAGTGCCTGTCGGTGTATCCTCTCCCCTAAGCTTTCTGGTATTATCTCTGCTTCCACTGAGAAAACCGATTTGAAATCGTTAGTTCAACTCTTTGCAGACTTCCTTGTTGTTTATTGTCAGTTTCCTCCTTCCTGAGTCGCATCGTTCTGTTGTGATTGCAAATAAATTTTTGTTCAGACTTATCTTTTGCTGCGATGTCAGTCTCAAATTGTTGTTTAGCTTCTCCCCTCACCATTGCAAATTCTCGTCTGTCCTTTACTTTCTGTAGTTTTAAACTCTCTTATGCTTTTCCATTTTTGTTTTCTGTATCTCTGATTGACCAAGGACTCACATCTCATCAGCTAAATTTCTTTCCTGTTTCACGGATTCTCTCGTCCCTTCCAAGCTCCCTCTTCTAAAGTCTGGCTTCCCACCTGCCATTCTGCCCTCTATGTTTAGTTCCACAAGATACTCAAGGTTCATTACTGTATGACTGCTGGGGGGAGGGGGCTCTCACTTTATATTTTCTCCTGTACTTGTACTTGTACTTGTCGTACAAAGTAGGTTTAGTCTCGATGGGTTTTCTCCACATCTATCTCTTGTCGTGTCCTTAAGAAGCTGATACAGTTTTTTACCCTATTTATCTCCATCATCTTAGCTCTCCACCTTTTTGGTCCCTTACGTGGGTTTCAGGTCTCCCCATTTATGTCTTTGCTATTGAAATAACCCATATGTAGCATTGTTTTACCTAATTCACTCCTAGTTGTTTCTGCTATGAAGTCAATTGCTTTGTTGATGTCATCAGATTCCTGTCTCTGTCTCCTACTTCTACATGATAGATTGTATATAATAGTAACTACTACTACTACTACATTTTTCCTCATCTCTCTCTTTATATCACTCTCAAAACTCCACTGATTTCTGACTAGCAGCACCACTCCTCCGCTACTACTACTACATTTTTCCTCATCTCTCTCTTTATATCACTCTCAAAACTCCACTGATTTCTGACTATCAGCACCACTCCTCCGCTTCCCCTGTTTCCTCTTTCTTTCCTTATCACTTGATATCTTGATGGGAATATGGTATGTGATACAGTTTCAATCAGTTTTGTTCGTTTCTGTAATTACCTCCGCTACTTGTGCTCTCATTTCAGTGCTCTTTCTCGACTCACTATAATGTCTCACTATAATGAACTTCTTACGTTGTATCTAGAATATGTCGTCCAGTTTTGGCTTCCAAACTGCATAAAAGACTAAGATAGAGCGAAGAGAGTAAAGAGAAGGGCGACCAAGATCGTACCATTATTAAGAAATAAACAATATTAAGAAAGACTTGAAGTACTTAATATAACTTTTCTTAGCAAACTAAAACTAAAGGATCTATTTTAAACCTCTAACATTTTGGTTGGCTTCCACACACGCGATGAATTTTTCAAGTGCAGAATTAGTTGGTGGGTCGTACCAATGAAGTGAAACCTCGAGGCAGGAGGTGCAACACTAACCTGCGTAATTTTTTCCTCTTTCTTTTTCAAATAAAAATAAAGCAGACTGGAACAAACAAAGTAAGAAGACAATAATGTCATTAAAGAAGCAACTAGTTGAACCATCCTTCTAGTTGATGCACCTTCAAATCTGTTTATCCCTGTTGTTTACTCAGCAACTACATCACAACGAGATGATAATGAAGCAGCCAGGTATATAACAGTTGTGATGGAAGAAGCATAGATGGAAGTGGTGAGTGTGGTAGTCACAGCAACGATGTGCACTCACCTGTACCACTGTGCGTATCTTGAAGTAGACAGTGATACACAACACTGTGAGTGACAGTGTTGTAACACTGTGAGTGTCAGTGGTGTAACACTGTGAGTAACAGTGGTGTAACACTGTGAGTGACAGTGGTGTAACACTGTGAGTAACAGTGGTGTAACACTGAGTGACAGTGGTGTAACACTGTAAGTAACAGTGGTGTAACACTGTAAGTAACAGTGGTGTAACACTGTAAGTAACAGTGGTGTAACACTGTAAGTAACAGTGGTGTAACACTGTAAGTAACAGTGGTGTAACACTGTAAGTAACAGTGGTGTAACATTGTGAGTGACAGTGTTGTAACATTGTGAGTGACAGTGTTGTAACATTGTGAGTGGTGTAACACTGTGATGTGGTGTAACACTGTGAGTGACAGTGGTGTAACACTGTGAGTGACAGTGGTGTAACACTGTGAGTGACAGTGTTGTAACAGTGTGAGTGACAGTGTTGTAACAGTGTGAGTGACAGTGTTGTAACACTGTGAGTGACAGTGTTGTAACACTGTGAGTGACAGTGTTGTAACACTGAGAGTGACAGTGTTGTAACACTGTGAGTGACAGTGTTGTAACACTGTGAGTGACAGTGTTGTAACAGTGTGAGTGACAGTGTTGTAACCCCGTGAGTGACAGTGGTGTAACACTGAGAGTGACAGTGTTGTAACACTGTGAGTGACAGTGTTGTAACACTGTGAGTAACAGTGTTGTAACACTGTGAGTGACAGTGTTGTAACACTGTGAGTGACAGTGTTGTAACACTATAACATTGGTGTAACACTGTGAGTGACAGTGTTGTAACACTGTGACAGTGGTGTAACACTGTGAGTGACAGTGTTGTAACCCTGTGACAGTTGTGTAACACTTTGAGTGTCAGTGGTGTAGCACTGTGAGTGACAGTGTTGTAACACTGTGACAGTGGTGTAACACTGTGAGTGACAGTGTTGTAACACTGTGAGTGACAGTGATGTAACACTGTGAGTGACAGTGTTGTAACACTGTGAGTGACAGTGTTGTAACACTGTGAGTGACAGTGTTGTAACACTGTGAGTGGTGTAACACTGTGATGTGGTGTAACACTGTGAGTGACAGTGGTGTAACACTGTGAGTGACAGTGGTGTAACAGTGTGAGTGACAGTGGTGTAACACTGTGAGTGACAGTGTTGTAACACTGTGAGTGACAGTGTTGTAACACTGTGAGTGACAGTGTTGTAACACTGAGAGTGACAGTGTTGTAACACTGTGAGTGACAGTGTTGTAACACTGTGAGTGACAGTGTTGTAACAGTGTGAGTGACAGTGTTGTAACCCCGTGAGTGACAGTGGTGTAACACTGAGAGTGACAGTGTTGTAACACTGTGAGTGACAGTGTTGTAACACTGTGAGTAACAGTGTTGTAACACTGTGAGTGACAGTGTTGTAACACTGTGAGTGACAGTGTTGTAACACTATAACATTGGTGTAACACTGTGAGTGACAGTGTTGTAACACTGTGACAGTGGTGTAACACTGTGAGTGACAGTGTTGTAACCCTGTGACAGTGTGTAACACTTTGAGTGTCAGTGGTGTAGCACTGTGAGTGACAGTGTTGTAACACTGTGACAGTGGTGTAACACTGTGAGTGACAGTGTTGTAACACTGTGAGTGACAGTGATGTAACACTGTGAGTGACAGTGTTGTAACACTGTGTGACAGTGTTGTAACACTGTGAGTGACAGTGTTGTAACACTGTGAGTGACAGTGTTGTAACACTGTGAGTGACAGTGGTGTAACACTGTGAGTGACAGTGGTGTAACACTGTGACAGTGTTGTAACACTGTGAGTGACAGTGTTGTAACACTGTGAGTGACAGTGTTGTAACACTGTGAGTGACAGTGTTGTAACACTGTGAGTGAAAGTGTTGTAACACTGTGAGTGACAGTGTTGTAACACTGTGACAGTGTTGTAACATGAGTAATCACTATCAAAGCTGTGCCAGTTACTGATGGTAGTTGTAAGTCCTTCCTTTCATCCATGTTTATCTCCTGTAAATTCCATGATATTTTTTATTATGGTATGGTATATTTCTACCCCTGTTTCATCATGGCAGTAGTTGAAAGGAGTGGATATGGGGAGAGAGCCTTCTGCTTTACCACTATTCCTTCAAAAATTCAGATCGTTGGTGATAGTCTCAAAGTTAGATAGTTGATAGTTCTCAGTGGACTGATTTGTGGTCAACTTTAAAATCCTCTGCTATGTTCTTCCAGTGTGCTCACACACACGCACACACGCACAGTGTGTGTGTGTGTGTGTTTGTGGCCATGCACGTCAAGAAATTAGAGAAAGTGCAAAGGTTTGCAACGAGACTAGTCCCGGAGTTAAGGGGCATGTCCTACGAGGAGGGGTTAAGGGAAATTGACCTGACGACACTGGAGGACAGGAGGGACAGGGGGGACATGATAACAGCATATAAAATAATGATATGGATAGTGACAGGATGTTCCAGAGATAGGATACAGCAACAAGGGGTCACAATTGGAAGTTGAAGACTCATATGAGTCACAGGGATGTTAGGAAGTATTTCTTTAGTCACAGAGTTGTCAAGAAGTGGAACAGTCTGGAGAGTGATGTAGTGGAGGCAGGATTCATGCAAAGCTTTAAGAAGAGGAGGTATGATACAGCTCACGGAGCAGAGAGCATGACCTAGTAGCGATCAGTGAAGAGGCGGGGCCAGGAGCTATGAATCGATCCCTGCAACCACAATTTGGTGAGTACACACACACGCACATTTGCACACAGACATACAAACACACAAAGTTCCTCAGAACAGTTGCCTGAGATATAGAATATGTGGCATGCAAAGAGTATGTTACAATTTATTCGGTGTATGTCACACTCCCATACAGGCTGCCTCCCAACCAGTGAACCGGGTGCTAAGGGTTTAACGATCAATAGGGTACCTGTCGTTAAATCAGTACCTTGGTTCATTGACCAATCACAGGCAAGCCCGCCAAAGCTGAAACAAAGTGGTTCACTTGCGGTAAGCATTGGCAGACTTGCCTACCTGCTGGTTGAGCATGGTACACTCTCTCTGGCTTCTGATTTGCCATCTGTCACTGTGGTGTACACTTATTATTCTATCTGTACATATTGTACATAGTGTACATATATGTATATAGTGGGTGAAGGCAAAATATACATTATAGTCTACTGTTGAGTTTGGTAAATCTAAGAGTTGCTATCAGGAATCTTAACACACAGTTATTTAGGGCGCTTTATACAACATATGTCAGACCCATCTTGGAATATACAGCATTGCGTGGAACCCATACCCGGTAAAGCATGTTAAGCAACTGGAGAAAGTGCAGAGATATGTAGAGGGAAGATCCAGAGCCCAAGGAAATGACCTACAAGGAGGGGCTAACAGAACTGAACCTGACGATATTAAAGGACAGAAGAACCAGGTAAAACATAATATCAACATAGAAAATGAAAAGTTTAGAGAGATTGATAGTTTAGAGTGGAATAGGTTGTTTGAGAGGCGGGAAACAAGTGCACGGGAGCGCAGGTAGAAGTTAGACAGGTGAATCATCGGGTAAACAGGAATTACCTGAGGGAGGTAAGAAAGTGGAAGAACCGTGACTAGGAAGTGTTGAAGGCAGGCTCCATACATAGCTTTAAGAGCAGGTACGAGGCCAGTGAGAGTCTGGCAACATATAGGAGAGCACACACACACATACACACACACACACATACACACACACACATACACACACACACATACACACACACACATACACACACACACATACACACACACATACACACACACACATACACACATACACATAAATCTCCACATGTACAGATCATTTAAATTAGACATATATAGTTGTAACCATAAACAGATACAAGCAACAAAGTTTCTCGACCTTACAACAGACCCTTGACTTGTAGGTCAAAGTTCAAAGAGTTCATCTGGCATGAGCGACCCCCTGTCCAGCATACAATGTGTGACCTTATTACTGATGTATAACTTTGAGTTCAAGGTCATCTTATTACTGATCTTTATCACTGCGTTCGAGGTCAGTGTGACCTTTTACGGATCTTAAATTTTGTGTTCAGGGTCACTGTGACCTTATTTATCTTTACGTTAATGTTCTGGGTCAGAGAAACCTTAATTGACCTTTAACCTGGCATTTTCTTTATTTTGTTATTTTAATATATATTATTATATTTTTAGATAAGATTGTGACCTTACTGATCTTAAGGTGTTTGTTGAGACATTATGTAAATTATTTAAAACATTGACAAGTTGAAGAATGAGACACTTGTGCAATATTTGGGAATCTTTATTGAGGTAACGTTTCGCCAGCCAGTGGCTTCATCAGTCCAATACAGAAAAGAACGGTGGAATTTGAAGAAGAGTTTGAGGTAATCAGTCCCTCAGCCTGGAGTCGATCTTGATAAGAGTGCAACATATGCGAGGAGAAATATATGATCCACTTCTCCCCGTATATACTGTAATGATCTCAAGATTGATGGACTGAGCACATCAACTCCAGCCTGAAGGACTGATTACCTCACCGCTCTTCTCTGTGTTGGGACTGAAGAAGCCACTGACTGGCGAAACGTTTCTATAATAAAGATTCCCAAATGTTACACAAGTGTATGATTCTTCAACTTGTTTTGATCTTATTAAACTCGACTTCAGCAATGGTCAAGAAAGAGTTTTTTCAGAGATCATTTTTGATGTGCTACATAGATTTTTTGACGCTGATTCCAAAATTGTTCTGGGTTTTTCTCTATTACGAGTAGTTTTTGAGATAAGACTGATCATAATTTTTGAGAGCTGCCATAGTCAAAGTAGCCTTTAAAAAGGGGATATTTGCCTTTTAGCTCAAATTACAGTTAGCATAAAAAGACGATTAACTATGGAAAATATGTAGAGACTTTAGTCGTCTGAAGAATTTTTGGGAAATTCATCATTTAGTTTCGTGGGGTAGACATTCAACTTTGGTTATTTCTCTAATACTTCCAAAAAAAAATCTAAAATTTTTGAGGTTCAGTATTTGATGAGAGATGAAGCTCTCGTATATCTGTTAACTGAGCCTAAAGGGAACGACCTACCACCGTACCTAACGAAGGAGGGTGTGCCTCTGGCTCAGGATTCTCAACTTTTCCTCCTTCATTAACCCCCTCAGCTTTATGTATTTCTACATTTAATTGAATTATTATTCAATTATCAGGTACATCAAATATTTACCCCATGCCATGTAATTTTTTACCCCTTGTTGAGAATCACTGATCTAGCTGTTGTTGAGACGTACGACTGTATCTTACAATGTTAAGTGTGCCTCTGGCTCTTGTTGAGACGTACGACTGTACCTAACAAAGGAGAGTGTGCCTCTGGCTCTTGTTGAGACGTACGACTGTACCTAACAAAGGAGAGTGTGCCTCTGGCTCTTGTTGAGACGTACGACTGTATCTAACAAAGGAGAGTGTGCCTCTGGCTGTCATCAACAGAGGTAAGTCCTGTATTTATTCTCCAAACTACTAATTAACATTTTGCCTATTTGTGGATATAATGTTTGAGTTTTATAAGTCATTAGGGTAATGCTCTGTGTGCAGTATTAAGGGTACATAGTGTGATGGTCTGTGTGTAGTATTAATATTGCAATATATAGGGTCTGATGTATGTGTTTTTATTTTTTGTTTCAGAACATCTGCTGTGTTTTCCCTTTTGTTGACATCTATTTATGCATTATCATGTCTCAGACGCCAAAGTTCCCCCGGACAATTTCTCTCACGTTTGCGGCATATTCACGCAGATTACGTCGGCGAATCATCTTGATGAATACCAGTACCTGGTTACCAGTACTTGGATACCAGTACCTGGATACCAGTACTTGGATACCAATACCTGGTTACCAGTACCTGGATACCAGTACATGGATTACATGACTGGTTAATTTCAAACGCTGTTCGCAATACCCATGATATGAAGGATGGTAAATGGCCATTGTGCCGATTGTTGCTTTTATAGTGTAAAGGTAAATAATGTGTTGTCCGTGAAGAACATGCATAAAATCATTTACCTAAACTTGGATTGAGTGGCAGACCAGTCCCTCACAATGACTCGTTGACAATTCTGTTTCCTCCAGAGGATGAACTAAATTCTAAAGAAGAAGTAGAAGAAGTGGAAGTTGACGAAGTTGTGATTGTTGGAGAGCCGAGACCTTCTACCAGTCCTGAGTATATACACCTGATGTGTAACTGGAGTCAAGGACGCTAACCCAACAAGAGTTGACTGACCTTGTTAGAGACATGGGACCCTTTTAAGAGAAAGCAGAGCTTCCTGCCTCTAGGCTCCAGTAGAATCACTTTCTTGAGAAGAAAGTTCCTCTCTGTCACTATCGGTTTAATGAAAATCTTGTTAAAACGATGGGTAAGGCTAATTCAGTTTTGGTTTTATTACTTTGTTGAGAAGTCTCCAAATATCAATTCTGCAAAATTAAAGAAGGGGAACTTTGATGAGCCTCAAAACTGGGTAATCCGCCAGAACTGTAGCTGTGAAGCCAGAAAGTATTAGAATTAAAAGTCTGGCTGAGTTTTATATCGATATGTGGAAACTTTGTAGGTAATTACAAGTCCCCGGCACATAAAGATGGAGTCCAGAATCTGCTGGATGGGCATAATGAAACGGGGTATCATATGTTTCTGAAAATATATTTTTTGACACTCGCATCTTGATTTATTTCCCAAACATTTTGACGTTGTGAGTGACTATCAGCGGTAACACTGTCATCACGACTGTCAGTCTCTGGAAAATCGTTGATAAGGTTCTGGATGAGAGAATGATGACAGACTAGTGCTGAAAGTCACAGTTCAGAAAGTTTAAGAGAGAAAATTGTGCTTTCAATATTTTAAGTTAATGTACGTTTTTTTTTTTTTTTATAAGAATGTATGATGCGCAATGCAGTAGTAAATTATATATATGATTGATTATTTTAATGTGTTATTTATTAAGTCCTAAATATTTTTAAATTTTTAAAATATGAAACCGACACATTTCGAAAATTCAAAGGCTGGAAAAAAATAAGAAAACATACGGAATCAACGTCTATAACAAGTTCTGAAAAAAATGTGTTTAAGTCTCTGACGAAATATGAATTTTAAATTTGTTAACTAATGATGGGGTGCACCATGTATTGTGACAGTGCGACAAATCACCTGTTTTGAAATACAATAACTTAAGTATTGTACTGGGAAATGTAAGCATCAACAGCAACATTCAACATTGTAGTGGATAAGACTAACATCAAGACAACATTGAACAAAATACTGGGAGATGCCAGCATCAACACCGGGTCCAGGAGTCATGTTAGCAACACAACCTGACTTCTTCAGTAGTGTTTCTGTTTCATTGTTAACAGGCAGAGGGTCGTCTCCATATCCCTTTGCGGTGAATAACCCACAGGGGTAGAGCGCTTCACATAAATATGACTAGAGCATTTCAGCTCTAGCACGACCCAGGAAAGACATCCCCGCCTCATACAAACTCAGCCCTCTCTACCTCTATGCACGAGGAAGAAATTTATACAATGTGGCCTAAAGCTTTTCTTGCATTTAAATATGTGTTGAAAATTTTAATTCAGTCAGAAAAAGCATTCAAAAGTTAATGCATGGAGACTAATATCCCGCCTTCAACAGACTTTTTTTTTTTAGATTTTGTTGCCTAAGCGGCTAGTTTATTGTGTACCCCGTATACATCCTGTGGACGGTAGCCCAATAGCATAAAGAGGCCAAGGAGCAGGGCTTCGAAAAGGTTAAATGGTGTACATTTAGATTTATATCTACAATTTACTGATCTCTTCCAAGCAAATTTAGGATATTTGTTTAATATGTCTGGTATCTTATTACATTATACTATCTATCTCTATATTTCTTAATAAATGTACAAGAAATAAGTGTTCAAGAAAAAGTTCATGAGGCTGACTACATATCTCGCATTTGGTTTGATCATCATGTGTGTGTCTGCCAAACTACCGGAAGTACTGGTAGCCAAGCCTAAGCCTGGCCACTACAACATCAGTCAGTCTGTCTACATAGCAAGTTCCTCCATAAACGTACTTATCAACGTTCATGTTATATTGGGTGACAGATTCACCCAGGCTTCTGTATTCCTAAGATATTCACTTTCATTATTTACTTCTCTCCTAATATTATTCCTAATGCTACACACAGACATACTAAAGTTATATTATGCATTGTTACAAAATGACACAATATCTATTAGTAATAGACATCTCCAGTGAACACTAGAAAGGATTGCATATGTGTCTAATTTACCAACTCGTCGGTTCTCTGAACCATTCATTCACATGGATGGAGTAGGTGGGTTGGGTAGGAGTTTTTGTTTGTGGGATTGGTTTTGGGTTTTAGGGGGACCTGCCTAGCGTGGACCAGTTGGCTTGCTGCAGTGTTCCTTATTTCTGTTTTCTTGTGAGTGAGAAGGGTTAGATTTGAACGGGACTTGCACAATTGTTGGTGGGGGGGTTGTCGGGGTTTGTTCCTTGGATGGGAATGGGTTGGACAAAATTTTTTTTTGGGTTGGTTTTGACATGGACCTGCCAAGTATGGGCCAGTAGGCCTGTTGCAGTGTTCCTCCTTTCTTATGTTCTTATGTTCTTATGCATCCAGCCTGTTACTGGGCTTTTGCAACAAAGTCAGTATCCTGGTCCAGTTATCCGATATATTCAATGACACGAAGATAGGTAGGATAATCGATTCAGACGTAGATGTCAGTGAACTACAGGAGGATTTAGACAAACTCAATTCCTGGTCAGAAAAATGGCAGATGCAGTTCAATGTAGATAAATGCAAAGTTCTAAAGCTCGGGAGTGTCCATAACCCAAGCACTTATAAGTTAAATAACGTAGAACTTAGCCATACAGATTGCGAGAAGGACTTGGGGGTGATGGTAAGCAGCAACCTTAAACCAAGACAGCAATGCCTAAGCGTACGTAATAAGGCAAATAGATTACTGGACTTCTGTTGCTAACACTTCTTGATATAAATCCCAGTAATCTATTTGCCTTATAAATTGCCCTATAAATTCCTTTCTTCTGCCCTAAAAGATATTTGAGCCTATTATTCATCCATTTTGGGTCATTTCTATTCGATCTAATTTCTTTATATGGGATAAATGTTATTTGGGCAGCATGTATAGTGTTCAGAAAACTGTCATATTGATAGCTCTCTTCATTACCCCAGTCCACAGATGATAAGTGTTCTCTAAGTCCATTGTAATCTGCTAAGCGAAAATCTGGGACCGTTACTGAGTTATTCGTACTATGAAACTTCCATTCAATGCCAAAGGTAATTGATTTGTGGTCGCTTGCGCCGAGTTCCTCTGTAATTTCTAAATTATTAACAAGGGTTTCCTTGTTTGCCAGAACTAAGTCAAGCAGGTTATTTCCCCTTGTAGGTTCTGTCACAAACTGCTTCAAAAAACAATCTTGAACTACATCTAAGAAGTCGTTAGATTCTAAATTCCCAGTCAAAAATCTAAATTCCCAGTCAGCATTTTGGGGGGAATTTTTTATCAAAAGTCTTTTTACTGTATCAAGATTTTTAAATACAACTTTGATATTAAAATTCTTAAGAAAGGAAGGTATATCAAACAAGTTTTCATGGTAAGGGAGAACCAACATATTTTTGGTTGAATAAGGTTGGTTGTCCCTTTTGGGATTGTAAAAAGTATTCCTAGCTATTTTAAAAGATTTATCAATTATGTTTCTAGGGTATTTTAAATCATTAGCTATTTCATAAATTTTAGAGATTTCTTCATCTATGAACTCTGGACTACAAATACGTAAAGCTCTCAAAAACATTGAAGAAAAAACCGACACTTTAACTCTATCTTGATGTGAAGAGTAATAGTGTACATAGGAACAATTATTTGTAGGTTTTCTGTAAATTTTAAATTTAAAATCAATGTTACCCTTAATAATAAAAACCTCTAGGAAGGGCAATGAGTTATTTACTTCGAATTCAACAGTAAAATTTATAGAATGAGCTAAGCTATTTAATTTAACAAGCGCTTGGAATTCCTCTATTTTTTCATAGTGGTTGTCTTGCATATATATATATATATATATATATATATATATATATATATATATATATATATATATATATATATAAAAAATTTACTATATATATATATATGTAGACATAGTAAATATTTATGAAAATAGCGCTAGTAAAACTTTTAATATTAATATTTGTTAAATTTAGTAAAACAGTTCCTCCAAAAATGAATTACATTTATAACTATGTGAAGATTTTTTTGTGAGTTCTTTGGTAGGTTTCAATTGGGGTAATTTTTTGTCCATGTAATCAGCCAGCTTTAAATAAAATCTGACTGGGGATTTCTCTTTAACATGTATTATCTATAGTAAATTAAAATTCATACATTGATACTAATAATTGATAACGTCTCAGACTGGACGGTGTTAAAAGGAAGAGATACTCCAGTGTTGTGAAGCACTGGGCTCGCCTACTCTGGTTGAAGTGTATTCCACTGGTGCTTACACTTGCATAATCGAGTCACACACTCTTCCACTGTGTCATATAGCAGAGAAAGTGTCACTATATGGTATGGACGTTGCAATCTATGTTCACTTTGTTTTATTTATATTCTTCTGGTTACCACGAGGTGGGTCAGCTTATTTTCTCTGTTGTTCCTCTCCACAGACAAGAGAAATATCGTATTACCCCGTCTTATTCTCTTGGAGATAAGAGAGTGAATATTCATATGACCGTAAATATTATTAATTACAGGATGTATATTTTTTCAGGCAAAAAGTTACAATATGAGTGAGTTTTTAAGTGATGTAGAGCGGCAGGATTGTGTACCAGGACCATGTTTATGTATGATATTCTTACAGTTGTTAACTTAGTACACAAACTGAATAGGATATTAGATACTCCAGCCTTTTCTGGGCACCAACTGTTTTAATATAGGTCTGGCGTCTCGGGGAAGAGGCAAGTTATTTCCAAGTCAGACGAAGTTGGACCTTAAGTCGCCTTAAAGCTCACCTAAAACCTCTCTATCTTTGCAGTTCCAAATTGTATTGTATTTTTCCTGATCCGATTTAGATGCTACTACTGTAACCAGCTCATTAGAAATTATAGATAATCTTTTAACTCCTGCGCCAAACCTGTGCGAGCAAAGAACATCGGATTCAAATAATATAGTGTCTCAGGTTCAATCATATGTTAAGTCGGTACACTCTTTGAACCCACGTTTTGAACCTCTGGAGTTTTGAGTGAGTTACTGAGTTGATCAACCACAAAAAAGATGCAACTTTACAGGATTATCAAATCCTACATCTAATGGGAGAAACAGGAAATTGCATTGATTAAAATATTTTATATAACTTTTACGTTACTCACTGAGCTTGTAGGAACGAAAGAATTCTGTGAGGTATCCTTCAGTGAAGCACCTGAACCCGACACTGAGTCAGGCATAAGTTACGCTATCATATTGCATTTGATCAGGAGTTTCAAATACTTTACTGTACAAGTTTCTCTGATCTATTTAAATGTACGAGTGTATTGAAATGAATTAACTGAAGCTAAGACTGCATTGGTGTGAACGATCCAATTCTTAGGTAAGACCCCATGGGAGGGTGAGCCCTGAAGTAGGCGCAGGCGAAGCATAGCGTTGGAGAGGAGTCTCTGTCTTCTTTTAGAGAGAAAGAGGCAGGACTAAATCCATCAGCAGAACACTATGTGGTGTGTGTGTGTGGAGCAGCAGCAGGAGCAGAAAGCTGTTATCAGACGATGGCCTTGTGTAGTTGCTGACGAGAGTCACGAAGGCAGGACTCCGGAGCGGGAGGAGGTTCAGCTCAAGGTGGAGGCGCCAGGTGGAATGTCAACGGTGGGTTCATAGAGGATTCTATCTTTAATTTCCTGAACGTGGACTTATGAAAGTACTATAGATCGACTGGGAAGTCATCGGTATGCAGTTTCACTAATCCTTGTACTTGCTTGAGTGTGAAGAAATTTGATGGACCACTAGTGAATTTGAGGGTACCGTCACACAGACGTGTGTTTACTTCCTCTAAGCACAGTATTCCGAAGGAAGGGAGTAGTGTAGAAGACGATGTGTTGTCAAGTACTATACAGGTATACAGTGATTAAGGTCTTTTACCTGCACTTAGTGGTACCAGCACACTGATATGATTGGCCTCACGCAGGCGGAAGAGTCAACCTAGAAGTGACAAAGCAGAAATGAGGGGCCAGGAGATGAGATTTGACCGACCCTCTGTAACCACAAGTAGGTTAGTACAGTTAGGTGAGCACACACACACACACACACACACACACACACACACACACACACACACACGACAGAACACGGGAAGAAAGACAGAAACTGAAAGAGAGGGTACAGAGACAAAAGGAGGAAAGAGAGATGGACAGGAGAACCCAGACTCAGGAGGAAGCTCTAACACAACCACCTTCAGATGTTCCCCAACCTGGACAACCCCAATGCAACCAAACAACCTAACCCAAAACACACATGCCATACCCAATGATTCCACCCACCTCATTACAAACTCCACCTTCACACCAACCACCCATAGTTCCCCATCAGATCTCCCACTTTCCCAACCCCAACATACCCCCCAGACTACGGTTTTAGAAAAGAAGTTAAAGGTTTGGTATACAAATGCAGATGGTATAACAAATAAATGTGAGGAGTGGCATGAAAGAATAAAGGAGACATCCCCAGACATAATAGCACTCACAGAAACGAAACTCACCAGGATGATAACAGATGCAATCTTTCCACCCGGATATCAAATCCTCAGGAAAGATAGAGGGAGCAGAGGGGAGGAGGAGTTGCACTGCTCATTAAGAACAGGTGGGGATTTGAGGAAGTGGAAGGAATGGATGGAATGGGTGAAAGGGACTACATAGTAGGAACAATTCAGTCTGAGGGCCATAAGGTGGTAATTGCTGTAATGTACAACCCGCCACAGAACTGCAGGAGGCCAAGAGAAGAATACGACGAGAGCAACAGAGCAATGGTAGACACACTAGCCGAGGTAGCCAGAAGAGCCCACATGGGGAGAGCAAAGTTACTAGTTATGGGTGATTTCAATCACAAAGAGATTGATTGGGAAAACCTGGAGCCCCATGGGGGTCCTGAATCATGGAGAGCCAAGATGATGGATGTGGTACTGGAAAACCTCATGCATCAACATGTTAGAGACACTACCAGAGAGAGAGGTGGGGATGATCCAGCAAGACTCGACCTAGTATTCACCTTGAGTAGTTCGGACATCGAGGATATCACGTATGAAAGGCCCCTTGGAGCTAGTGATCATTTGGTTCTGTGTTTTGATTATATAGTTGAGCTACAAGTGGAGAGGGAGCAGGAATAGGAAGGGAGAAACGAAACTACAAAAGGGGGACTACACAGGCATGAGGAACTTCCTACAAGACGTTCAGTGGGAGAGGAATTGGCAGGAAAACCAGTAAAAGAAATGATGGAATATGTGACAACCAAATGCAAAGAGGCAGAGGAGAGGTTTGTCCACAAGGAAACAGAAGTAATGGGAAGACCAGAACGAGTCCTTGGTTCACCCAGAGGTGTAGGGAGGCAAAAAGTAAGTGTAATAGAGAATGGAAAAAGTACAGAAGACAAAGGACCCAGGAAAATAAAGAGATTAGCCGAAGAGCCAGAAACGAATATGCACAGGTAAGAAGGAGGCTCAGCGACAATATGAAAATGATATAGCATCAAAAGTCAAGTCTGACCCGAAGCTGCTGTATAGCCACATCAGGAGGAAAACAACAGTCAAGGACCAGGTAATCAGGCTGAGAAAGGAAGGTGGGGAGTTCACAATAAACGACCAAGAGGTATGTGAGGAGCTCAACATGAGATTTAAAGAAGTATTTACACAGGAGACAGGAAGGACTCCAGGAATTCAGAATAGGGAGGTATACCAACAAGTGCTGGATGAAATACACACAACCGAGGAGGAGGTGAAGAAGCTGCTATGTGAACTCGATACCTCAAAAGCGGTGGGACCGGACAACATTTCTCCGTGGGTCCTTAGAGAGGAGCAGAGATGTTGTGTGTGCCACTAACACAAATCTTCAACACATCCATTGAAACTGGGCAACTACCTGAGGCGTGGAAGATGGCAAATGTAGTCCCAATTTTAAGAAAGGAGACAGACACGAGGCATTAAACTACAGACCTGTGTCACTGACGTGTATAGTATGCAAAGTCATGGAGAAGATCATCAGGAGGAGAATGGTGGAGCACCTAGAAAGACACAAGCTTATAAACGACAACCAGCATGGTTTCAGGAAGGAAAATCCTGTGTCACAAACCTACTGCAGTTTTATGACAAGGTAACAGAAGTAAGACACGAGAGAGGGGTGGATAGACTGCATTTTTGGACTGCAAGAAGGCGTTCGACACAGTTCCTCACAAGAGATTAATGCAAAAGCTAGAGGATCAGGCACACGTAACAGGAAAAGCACTGCAATGGATCAGAGAATATCTGACAGGAGGCAACAACGAGTCATGGTACGTGACGAGATGTCAGAGTGGGCACCTGTGACGAGTGGAGTTCCACAAGGGTCAGTCCGAGGACCTGTACTGTTTTTGGTATATGTGAATGACATAACGGAAGGATAGACTCAGAAGTGTCCCTGTTTGCAGATGATGTGAAGTTAATGAGAAGAATCAAATCAGTCGAGGATCAGGCAGGAATACAAGAGACCTGGACAGGCTGCAAGCCTGGTCCAGTAACTGGCTCCTTGAATTTAACCCTGCCAAATGTAAAGTCATGAATATCGGGGAAGGGCAAAGAAGACCGCAGACAGAGTATAGTCTAGGTGGCCAAAGACTGCAAACCTCACTCAAAGAAAAAGATCTTGGGGTGAGTATAATACCGAGCACATCTCCTGATTCACACATCAATCAGATAACTGCTGCAGCATACGGGCGGCTGGCAAACCTAAGAATAGCGTTCCAATACCTCACCAAGGAATCATTCAAGACTCTGTATACCATATACGTCAGGCCCATACTGGAGTATGCAGCACCAGTTTGGAACCCACACCTGGTCAAGCACGTCAAGAAATTAGAGAAAGTGCAAAGGTTTGCAACAAGACTAGTCCCAGAGCTAAGGGGATTGTCCTACGAAGAAAGGTTAAGGAAATCGGCCTGACGACACTAGAGGACAGGAGGGTTAGGGAGACATGATAACGACATATAAAATACTGCGAGGAATAGATAAGGTGGACAGAGACAAGATGTTCCAGAGAGGGGACACAGAAACAAGGGGTCACAATTGGAAGTTGAAGACTCCTATGAGTCAAAGGGATGTTAGGAAGTATTTCTTCAGTCATAGAGTTGTCAGGAAGTGGAATAGCTTGGAAAGCGACATAGTGGAGGCAGGAACCATACATAGTTTTAAGACTAGGTTTGATAAAGCTCATGGAGCAGGGAGAGAGAGGACCTAGTAGCAATCAGTGAGGAGGCGGGGCCAGGAGCTATGACTCGACCCCTGCAACCACAAATAGGTGAGTACAAATAGGTGAGTACACACACACACACACACACACACACACACACACACACACACACATCAGGCTGAGGAAGGAAGGAGGAGAGCTCACAAGAAACGACCGCCAAGTATGTGAGGAACTCAACATGAGATTCAAAGAGGTGTTCACAGAGAAGACACAAAGGACTCCATTAAGACAGAGAGGTGGGGTACACCACCAAGTGCTGGACACAATACATGCAACCGAGGAAGAAGTGAAGAGGCTGCTGAGTGAGCTAGACACCTCAAAGGAGATGGGGCCGGATCACATCTCTCCATGGGTCCTGAGAGAGGGAGCAGAGGCGCTATGTGTACCACTAACAACAATAATCAACACATCTATCGAAACAGGGAGATTACCTGAGGTATGGAAGACAGCAAATGTAGTCCTAATCTTTAAAAAAGGAGACAGACACGAGGCACTAAACTACAGACCAGTGTCACTGACATGTATAGTATGCAAGGTCATGGAGAAGATTATCAGGAGAAGACGGCCAACACGGTTTCAGGGACGGGAAATCCTGTGTCACAAACATACTGGAGTTCTATGACAGGGTGACAGTAGTAAGACAAGAGAGAGAGGGTTGGGTAGTTTGCATTTTCTTGGACTGTAAGAAGGATCAGAGAATACCTGTCAGGTAGACAGCAGCGAGTCATGGTACGTGACGAGGTGTCAGAGTGGGAGCCTGTGACGAGTTGGGTTCCACAGGGGTCAGTTCTAGGACCGGTGCTGTTTCTGGTATTTGTGAACGACATGACGGAAGTAATAGACTCAGAAGTGTCCCTGTTGGCAGATGATGTGAAGTTGATGAGAAGAATTCAATCAGACGAGGACCAGGCAGAACTACAAAGGGATCTGGACAGGCTGCAAGCCTGGTCCAGCAACTGGCTCCTGGAGTTCATCCCCACCAAGTGCAAAGTCATGAAGATTGGGGAAGGGCAAAGAAGACCGCAGACGGAGTACAGTCTAGGGGACCAGAGACTACAAACATCACTCAAGGAAAAAGATCTTGGGGTGAGTATAACACCAGGCACATCTCCGGATGCACAAATCGACCAAATAACAGCTGCAGCATACGGGCGCCTAGCAAACCTAAGAACAGCATTCCGACTTCTTAATAAGGAATCGTTCAGGACCCTGTACACTGTGTACGTTAGGCCCATACTAGAGTATGCAGCACCAGTTTAGAACCCATACCTAGCAAAGCATGTAAAGAAACTAGAGAAAGTGCAAAGGTTTGCAACAAGATTAGTCCCGGAGCTAAGGGGTATGTCCTACGAGGAGAGGTTAAACACACATGGTGTACAGTTGGAGAATGCTAAGAGTCTACACCACCATTAGTATGACAACTTATGAAACTGAATCAAGGGCAGAGTAGCATCTGCATGATTTCCGAGTCATGAAGGTGAAACTGTCAGCTGTGATGTATCTCGCGACTGCAATGATGTGAAGCTTGGCTGACACAGGTGAAGCCAGTTGCTGGGTACCCACAGTACCCACACAACCATCTGCGAAGCCCGATTTTCTGTAACTCCCTCGAAATACAGGTGAACCTAACTGCAGCATTCAGACTGAAGGGAAGAAAAACCCGTTAACACACACAGTGCATAAATTCTCACACAATAAGCTGAAGGTCATTTAAAGAAATAAGTGAGAAAACAATAATATTATCACGTTACGTTAACTCAAAAGTCACAAAATCAAGTCAGGAAACAATAATAAGAAAACTAAATTAGCATAATACCGAGGACAGATACAAGCACTCAGCTGGCAGGCAGCGCTGAAGACACTTCCCAGGCAGCGCTGAAGACACTTCCCAGGCAGCGATGAAGACACTTCCCAGGCAGCACTGAAGACACTTCCCAGGCAGCACTGAAGACACTTCCCAGGCAGCGCTGAAGACACTTCCCAGGCAGCGCTGAAGACACTTCCCAGGCAGCGCTGAAGACACTTCCCAGGCAGCGCTGAAGACACTTCCCAGGCAGCGCTGAAGACACTTCCCAGGCAGCGCTGAAGACACTTCCCAGGCAGCGCTGAAGACACTTCCCAGGCAGCGCTGAAGACACTTCCCAGGCAGCGCTGAAGACACTTCCCAGGCAGCGCTGAAGACACTTCCCAGGCAGACAACCTTCACATAGACAAACTACCTACAAGTCTCTCACTCACACATTAACACTGAAATTGTTAAGTAAAAGGACACAAATGCAACTAATGTGACATTTTATTGTGGCAATATTTCGCTCTCCAGGAGCTTTGTCAAGCCGTTACAAATAATACATGGACACAGAAGAGTATATTTGGGCTTAGAGTGAGGTGTAGTAGTTGTAACACTAGTGGTAGTAGTAGTAGTAGTAGTAGTAGTAGTAGTAGTAGTAGTAGTAGTAGTAATACATGTGGTAGAAAAAGTCGACTTGTACATGAGTAAAAAAGGTTATAAAAGCTTATTACTTGGGCAGCATAAAAATAGGTTGGACAAATATTTCTGTTAGTAGTTGGATTTGAGAAGGTCTGTTACAGTGTTCTTTCTCTGTTATGTTCTTGTGTAGTATCAGCAACAGCAACTATGTGATGACAGGTTTTATTGTCTTGAGGAGGATTCTTGCTAGTACTTCAGAGATGGTGAAGCTGCCTTTATTTTGCTTAATCACTGTTTCTAACATTACTGGGAAAACAGGCATCTGCAGAAGTAAAACCAGAACTAAGAATCATGCTAAGAAAGTTGTGTATAAGAGCTAATTCGAGAAGACGGTGTGTTTGAAGGAAAGGAGAAGAAAAGACAGTTTTAGCAGAGGACCAGTTAATATGATGACTGTGATCTCTGACATGACAAGAAAGAGAATTGTTTGTGTCAGTAAGGAGAACAGTTTTATTAAGATATTGGCAAGGACAAGAGGAATGGGTAATGGAACAAACACTGGAAGTATCAGTGACAGGAGAAGTATGAACCAGATTACTGCGAAGGATATTAGTTTAATGAAAAGCAAGTCATCTAGAGGACAGAAGATGTTGTTAAGATTTTGAAGATTGGAAATGTAGGAAAGACAAAGAACCGAAGATTTCACAAGAGAAGTGAGCTTGAGAAAGTCCTCTCAGCATGAGAGTAGAAAGACTTTATGAAACCTGGAGGATAGCCAAGAGAGGGAGCTGCAGACACTGGAGATTTCATAGTGGAGAAAGTGATGGTTACAAATGTGGAGGAACAGAAGAAGAGAGAAATGGAGAACACTTTCCTTAATATTAATATCCACTACTCTGTGACAGGATTTGTTTTAAATCAGACACATATGCAACACTTGGGTATCTTTATTGAGGAAACGTTTCGCTAAACAGTGGCTTCATCAGTCCATACAAAGGAGAATCGTGAAGAACAGGAGGAGTTTGGGGAAATCAGTCCCTCAACCTTGAGTCGATGTTGTCAGTCCATCGACTCAATGTTGAGGGACTGATTACCTCAAAATCCTCCTGTTCTTCACGATTCTCCTTTGTATGGACTGATGAAGCCACTGTGTGGCGAAACGTTTCCTCAATAAAGATACCCAAGTGTTGCATATGTGTCTAATTTATCAACTTGTCGGTTCTCTGAACCATTTATCTACAAGATTTGTTTGAGGTTACAGTGGAAGATAAGGTAATCAGCCCCTCTGTCTGGACGACGGTGTACCTTACCAATATTACAATGATTATTACAATGATACTCATCTGACACAGTAATACCATAGAGTCTTCGTAGACAGGATATCTCCTACCACCACCACCCTCTCCACCATCCCACTACCACCACCACAGTCACCATCACAACTATCATCACCACTACAACCACCACAGTCACCATCACAACTATCATCACCACTACAACCACCACAGTCACCATCACAACTATCATCACCACTACAACCACCACAGTCACCATCACAACTATCATCACCACTACAACCACCACAGTCACCATCACAACTATCATCACCACTACAACCACCACAGTCACCATCACAACTATCATCACCACTACAACCACCACAGTCACCATCACAACTATCATCACCACTACAACCACCACAGTCACCATCACAACTATCATCACCACTACCACCACCACAGTCACCATCACAACTATCATCACCACTACAACTACCAAGACGTGACTAGTGTGCACTCCGTTCTTAGCTACCTGAGTTTGTGATGATGGCTTCCCTCGACTATGGGCAGCTATATCTCCAGATTAAGGCAGAATTAACTGAAGCAAGTAGAGAATCGGACCGACGAATGGATGCTAGTCGGAATTGAGGGGACGAAGCTGAAGTTGAAGAAGGTCCAGGAGACTGCTGTGAAAACCAGCAACTCTTTTTCCTTGTTATCAGACGAATGTGAATCGAAAATCCATGATCTTCCACCGAAGACAGTTCCAACAAGGACAATTGTTAACGACACAGTGAAGCCAGCCAGTGAAGACCGTCGAGAACGTCATGCACACCGCCAGTCGAGGTAAGAACATTGTTTTAGTTGGGGACAGTCAGATTAAATTTATGGATACGCTTTTTGTCTTTGAGATAGGAAGAGGCAGAGGGTGTGTTATCCTGGGGCTGGGATGAAGGATATTGTTAGCTGTCTGGACGTCATCATGAGAGGTAATGGGAGCAATCCTATTATCTGTCTCAGTGCTGGAGGCAACGATGTTGGCAGACGTAGGAGTGAGGACCTGACTAGCAGGTATAGGTCAGCAATAGACATAATTAGGAAGAAGGGTGGGAACCCTGTCATATGTGGTATTTTGCCAAGGAGAGGAGTTGGAGATGAATGGCTGTCCAGGGCAATTGGTGTCAATTGCTGGCTGGACAAACACTGTAAGGAAAATGCAGTAATATTCATTGACAACTTGTTCTCTCTAGGCTGGAATACTGCTGAACACTAACTGTCCTCTTCAAGGCCTGGAGAGTGTACAAATAACTTTCACTGCACACATAAGTACGATAAGGCACCTAAATTACTGGGAACTGTTGAAGTTCCTTGATTTGTATTCCCTGGAACTCAGGCGAGAGAGATACATGATAATATACACTTGGAAAATAATAGAGGGATTGGTACCAAACTTGCTCACGAAAATCACTCCCTATGAAAGCAAAAGACTCGGTAGGAGATGCAACATTTCTCCAATGAAAAGCAGGGGCGCCACGAGTACACTGAGAGACAACACAATATGTGTCAGGGGCCCAAGTCTGTTCAACTGCCTCCCAAAATACATTAAGGGGATTACCAATAGACCCCTGGCTGTCTTCAAGAAGGCGCTGGACAGGCACCTAAAGTCAGTACCTGACCAACCGGGCTGTGGTTCATACGTCAGTTTGCGTGCGGCCAGCAGTAACAGCCTGGTTCATCAGACCCTGATCCACCACGAGGCCTGGTCTCAGACCGAGTCGCAGGGGCGTTGACCCCCGAAACCCTCTCCAGGTATACCACCACCACTACCATCACCACAACCAACACATCCACCACCATCACCACCACCACCCCCTAACCACCACTACCACCATCAACACCACCACCACCCCATCACCATCACCACCACTACCATCGCCACCTCCACAACCACCACAACCACCATCACCACCACCATCACTACCATCACCACAACCAGCAAAACCATCACCACCATCATCACCACCACAACCACCACTACCACCACCCCTAACCATCACCATCACAACCACCACAACCCCCTAACCACCCCCACCACCACAACCACTACAACCACCACCACCACTACCATCCCCTAACCACCGCTACCATCAACACCACCACCCCATCACCATCACCACCACTACCATCACACCCACCACCAAAACCCCCACCGTAATCACCATCACCACCGCCATCACCACCACCACCACCAACACCAACTCCGCCACCGCCACCAAATTAACAGCACCACCACCACCATCACCACTACTACCACCACCACCATCATCACCACCTCCACCACTATAACTACAACCACCACCAACAACACCAACAACACCACCACCCCCACCAACACCACCACCAACACCATCAACACCACCATCAACACCACCATCACCACCACGATCACCACCACTACGATCACCACCACAACGATCACCACCACCATCACCACCACCACTCAACCGTGCTTAACAAACACCACAACATGTCACGCATACAGGACCTGACATGAGTGTATAACCTTGATAAGTTCCCTTACAACTCACGAATTGCAATTGAATGTCTATTGCAACCTTGACTGCAAGATGCACACGTGGCACTAACAATGGAGTCCGTCCCTGGAACGGTATATGGCTGGAATCACCACCAGACATCAGTGATGTAACAAGCCATCTGGTGATGGTATGTCTCACCACCAGACATCAGTGATGTAACAAGCCATCTGGTGATAATATGTCTCACCACCAGACATCAGTGATGTAACAAGCTATTTGGTGATAGTATGTCTCACCACCAGACATCAGTGATGTAACAAGCCATTTGGTGATAGTATGTCTCACCACCAGACATCAATGATGTAACAAGCCATCTGGTGATGGTATGTCTCACCACCAGACATCAATGATGTAACAAGACATCTGCTGAGAGAATGTCTCACCACCAGACATCAATGATGTAACAAGACATCTGCTGAGAGAATGTCTCACCACCAGACATCAATGATGTAAGAAGGCAGTTGGTGATGGCAGGAATATAAGAGGTGGTGGTGGAGGAAGAGGAACGTGAGGGGCGCTGACTGTTCTTGACCACTATCAACATGGTTCTTGGTCACGGCATCGATGAAATTAATATGTTGGCCGCAGGGAGGCGATAACTCCATATGTTGAAATAGTGTTGCATGGGTGAGTACACACACACATTCACACACACACACACACACACACACACACACACACACACACACACACACACACATTTCTTCAGCCACAGAGTAGTCAGGAAGTGGAATAGTCTAGAGAAAGATATAGTGGAGGCAGGAACCATACATAGTTTTAAGACAAGGTATGATAAAGCTCATGGAGCAGGGAGAGCAGAGACCCAGTAGCGGACAGCGAAGAGGCGGGGCCAGGAGCTGAGTCTCAACCCCTGCAACCACAATTAGGTGAGTACACACACACATTCACACAAAATACATGTGCCGTTCAAACATGAACTTACTTCTGATTCAAGATATCAGCTGATCAAGTTGGGTTCCCATGTCCACATCTGTCACATAAGGGAAGTATGCCAGACGTGAAGACGTCAAATATATCATCAAACGAAGTCTCTCTACAAACCTTCAGCAGCAGAACAGCAACCTCAGGTGCTGGGGCGCGACGGGGGTCAGCAGCGCCTGGGTGTCACTATGCTACCCTGGAAAAATGGTAAGCAGATCGCACTGGACTACACCTGTGCCTCTACACTGGCTGACACCTATGTACATTACTCTGAACTTGAATGGGATGGGGCAGCCAGTTTAAGGGAGACCCAGAAAATCAACAAATACAGAATAGGGTCGGAGAATAATAATAAAATAATAACCCACATACAAAAAAACAACAAACAACTGTTCTTATGTGTACTGTTATTCTTCACATCATGGTAGAGTTAAACTTTCTGTGTCCGCATCCATGTTTTTGAGATCTTTGCGTATTTGCAGCCCAGAGTTCATAGATGAAGAAATCTTGAAGATTTATGAAATAGCTAATAATCTAAAATACGCAAAATACTTATTTGATAAATCCTTTAAAATTGCTAAAAATCCATTTTACAATTCAAAAAAGGACAAAGAATCATATTGAACCAAGAATATGTTGGTTCTCCCTTACCATGAAAACCTTCTCAATATACCTTCTCTACTAAAGAATTTTAAAATCAAAGGTGTATTTAAAAATATTGATACAGTAAAAATGATTCCGATTACAAATTCCCCCAAAATTTCGATGTCTGTGTC
Organism: Cherax destructor; assembly: GCA_009830355.1. Taxonomy (NCBI): domain Eukaryota; kingdom Metazoa; phylum Arthropoda; class Malacostraca; order Decapoda; family Parastacidae; genus Cherax; species Cherax destructor. Next base: position 37,500 of record WNWK01015618.1, read on the forward strand.
TACAAGATTCCCTGTAAAAAATGTAACACACTTTATTACGGTTAAACTATGATTACAACAACATAAATATAGTGTAAGAACTGAACAAAAGACTAATGTTCTGTTCATCCAGGAGGGAGATTGTAACCATCCAGTTGATTTTCCAAAGGCCGTGAAAGTTTTATCAATTAAGTCAATGGTTGAGAGAAATATAAGTTAATCAAGCTTCATAAAAAAATAGTTTTGATTTTAACATAAATATTGGTTTATGGTTACACAAATTAGATTCATTTATAACTAATAAAATCTGGAAGGAATTTAAGCTGTTTGACAGGTCCTCGACTATCCCACAATGGAACATGTTAAATATCGTATGTGAGGTGATATCCTAGCTTTATGAGTCTTCTCGTGGCCTTGATAATGTGAGAAATCACGAAAGTGCTACGAATTTCACTATTTTTTTCATAGCGGTTATTATATTTACACACACACACACACACACATATATATATATATATATATATATATATATATATATATATATACAAGGTACTGGAGTACAGTTCAGTGACTAGTATACACCAGGTACTGAAGTAAAGTTCAGTGACCACTATACATCAGGTACTGGAGTATACATCAGGTACTGGAGTGTAGTTCATTGACCACTATACATCAGGTACTGGAGTACAGTTCAGTGACCAGTATACACCAGGTACTGGAGTATACACCAGGTACTGGAGTATACACCAGGTATTGGAGTACAGTTCAGTGACCAGTATTCACCAGGTACTGGAGTATACACCAGGTACTGGAGTACAGTTCAGTGACCAGTATACACTAGGTACTGGAGTACAGTTCAGTGACCAGTATACACCAGGTACTGGAGTGCATTTATGACAGTTTAGGGACTGAGTACGTTCAGTGACTATACACCAGGTACTGGAGTACAGTTCAGTGACCATTATACACCAGGTACTGGAGTACAGTTCAGTGACCAGTATACACCAGGTACTGGAGTACAGTTCAGTGACCAGTATACACCAGGTACTGGAGTACAGTTCAGTGACCAGTATACACCAGGTACTGGAGTATACACCAGGTACTGGAGTACAGTTCAGTGACCACTTGTTACAAAATGACGCGATATCTATTAGAAATAGACATCTCCAGTGAACACTAGAATGGAATGCCCTTCTAGCATCCAGCCTGTTACTGGGCTTTTGCAACAACAAAGTCAGTATCCTGGTCCAGTTATCCAACATATTATCAATATCATCATAAGATCCCAACTGAGAGGATACTAACCAAAGAAATATATTTAAAATGTTTATTATCAAAGTTAGAAAATCTAGGATATCAAAGTAAATCAATTTACATTTAAATATACTTAAGATATTAATTAGGAGGTTAGCTCCTACACTTCTCTCATATACAAACATATTGTGCTGAAGGCACATATCTCTTAATGGCTCTTATGTACCATCTGGTATAATGTCAGCAAATATAAACAATAGTAATAATTACAAGTAAGTGTATGAATGTGTGTATGTATGCTCCAAGTAACTCGTTATAACTCTTAAGACTCGACTCGACCAGTGACCGACTGAACGTCTTCTCATAAGCTAGCTTCTCTAACACACTGACAATCAGAACAGCTTGATTGAACAGTAAAAATGACAAATTCACCGAACAGCAATATAACAAGCAACAGCAACACAGCGTCAGGAACCAGGAGATAGAATAACGACCCTAACTGGGGACCATCAATAGATCCTCCATATTAGTCACAAAACTCCCTTAATACTGAATCTAGGTTCAGCATAACCAATATCCCTGACTGTGGCGGTGCACAGATGCCTCAACGAATTAGGTCAAGAGCTATAGCTAGAGACCTGAGTTATCTCACAGTGTCAATGGGACACACAACCCAGTAAAACGTCGAAATCACTAACTCTAGACTATTCTCTGTGAACAGAGTTACACAGAGTCCAGAGAAGTATGTGTTGTCTCACCACCGAACACATACTCTACCAAACAGAGTCTAAATGACGAGAAAACAAGCAGAGACAAGAGCGATGTCTTCCTCCAACGAGAGTCAGCAGGGCAGAGAGGAGGAGTAAGGAGAAGCAGTCTCCAACTCAGGTGGGAACACGCCACCCACTGACTGCCCAGCCAGAAGCCGGCAGTATAACAAGCGAAGTGTTGTTAGCGAGGTAGTGTACATGGTACATCCTACCTAATAAAATAGCTAAGTCAAATAATAATATAAAGCAAGATATTAACGATTTAGCTATTATCGAAAATATCAGCAATATAAAATTATATGAAAGGGAAATACATATAATACATCATATCAACATGTATATACATTGTGGCCCATTCTGGGGTCGCAATACCACTATACATCAGGTACTGGAGTACAGTTCAGTGACCAGTATTCACCAGGTACTGGAGTATACACCAAGTACTGGAGTACAGTTCAGTGACCACTATTCATCAGGTACTGAAGTACAGTTAAGTGACCAGTATTCACCATGTACTGGAGTATACACCAGGTACTGGAGTATACACAGGTAAGAGAGGATCTTGACTGGTCAGTCATGGATCATTGACTCAGACTCTGGCTGACTCACCTTGTTAACCAAAACTTTTATTTTCACTTATTAATGAAGAAATAAAATGTTTTTAAAGCCTAATTATTATTATTAGTAGTAGTAGTAGTAGCAGTAGTAGTTGTTGTATCTGAAGTAATAGTAATAGTAGTGGTGATTAGTAGTAGAACTAGTTGTTGTTATTGTAGTAGTAGTTTTAGTAGTAGTAGTAGTAATATTAGTAGCAGTAGTAGAAGTAATAGTAGTAATAATAGTAGTAGTTATAGTAGTAGCAATAGCAGTAGTAATATTAGCAGTATTGGTAGTATTAGTATCAGTAGTAGTAATTCTTGTAGAAGTGAAAGTAGTTGTAGTATTATTAGTGGTATAATATTGTTTTTACTCTTATTAATATTATTATTATTACCATTATTATATTTTAATTTATTCAAAGGAGTACCACAAAACCTTTCATAGTGATCCATCTCCTGGGAAATGTTATCCAAGGAATAGCAAGCTAGTTGACATTAATGCTGCTCCTTGAAGGTGGCGCAGCAGGTTAGGTTTGGTAAGGTTCGTCAGGAAACAGGGCAAGTGTTTCCTGACGCGGGTCTTAGTCAGATGACCCGATGTTGGAGCTTTTGGTCATCTGACCGAGGCCTTCCGCTGGCTTACCGGTCCACCCCTTTAAAAATTATGGTCAGAGTTATAACCATTTTTTATATGGTAGTAGCAGAGCAGTAAATAACTTAGGACCATATATAATTTCTTGTGTATCTTTATTCAGGAAAGGCTTCGCCACGCTGTGGCTTCTTGGGTCCAGTGCAGCAGTGTGAAGATACCGAAATGTTGCACACGACTCTTGTTTACCAAACCGTTGATTGTCTAAATGATTTATTCACATCTTTGACATAGCATAGAACGTTCCACTGACAACTGAAGGTCCAGTGAACCAGCGTTCCACTGACAACTGAAGGTCCAGTGAACCAGCATTCCACTGACAACTGAGGGTCCAGTGAACCACCGTTCCACTGACAACTGAAGGTCCAGTGAACCACCGTTCCACTGACAATTGAAGGTTCAGTGAACCAGCATCCGAGTGCAGAGACGTATATGAATATTTTCATACCTGTTACTCAGGTTCACTCAGAGGTATAGGTAAGTGGGAATTAGTGGATGGTTGTAGGTGGCATCCTGGGGGCGGCGGTAAGTAAGTAAGTAAGTTTATTCAGGTATACACAAATACATTTACATAGATTATCATACATAGCAGCATATGTGTAGAGAACCTAGGATAACCCAAAAAAGTCAGACAGTGTGGAGGAATGTACCCCTACGATAAAGTGTACTGTAAATGTTGCTATACTTAGCTTGTAGATGCATCCACGATTACCCAGCCGTCCCAGTAACCGATGGTTGATGCAGACGTTCACATCCCCCACAGGGCTGTATGGTAAAAAACATACACGTGATTATAATATATTGCCCCAAAGGAGCGTATGCTCATATCGTCAGTCATTAACCCAATACTGAGATAACACTCACGTGTTTGGACTTAAAAGTCCACGCATAACCGCGGTCAATAGGTAAATTTTGATGCTCCTGACATAAAAGAACTGCGCAGTTCCCTGCCTGGCAAGAACATCAAAACATACCTTGCTCGTGTAACGTGAGCGATGGTGTTGACTCCACCATATAAGGCGGAAATGCTGTCTTGATTTGTAGAATGCCGCTGATGAGTCACCGTCTTGGTTTCGATGGAGTTCTCTAGCGAATGTCTCTACGTTTGTCTTTTAGCAGTAATAAGAAGCTGCGCACACTTCTGAATATACCGCGATTTTATTCACTAAACGCGCTGGAACAGAGTTCTTATCCGATTTCCCGACGTTAGTGGAGATTAAATTAGCGCACCGACGTCCACGACTAATGTCTTTGTTAGGTTACGTCCCCTCGCGTCGTATGAGCCCTTCGGTGGCCGAGTTCACTCTAACCCCTCGTGCAGCCTCGTGCTTCAGCGGGGCTTGGCATCGTTGACATCAGCACAATTTCAACAATTGCTACATGCTGCTACAAGTGGCAAATAAAATGCTTGTGTTCTCTAAATATTTCAATCACTGGAGCACAGGATTGTAATGTTCAAGTGTAGAAACTAATACAGCACTTTACTATAATTTTCCTGTTACGGCAAAGAGTTACATTTATCTCAAATCTCTATTGACTCACATATACTCGTTGTAACTTGGTCAGACAACACGTGACACACTGTGGTCAGTTCATCTGGTATTAGTTAATTTGTTTTCGAAGCCAGACACGCCTCGTCTGGCCCTTTCTAAGGGCGGAAAGGGTAGGGCCCTTACCAAGGGTAGAAACAGCGGATACCCCCCCTCTTTTGGAGAATTTTCTCCACAGACAGAGTGACTTATTTCCATTGGGGTCCTTTAACAAGGACCAGGCCTAGTACTGAGCTGAGGTAGGAATACAACACATAGCATGTAAAGACCAGTCCTAGTACTGAGCTGAGGCCGGAATACAACACATAGCATGTAAGGACTAGTCCTAGTACTGAGCTGAGACAGGAATACAACACATAGCATGTAAGGACCAGTCCTAGTACTGAGCTGAGGCAGGAATACAACACATAGCATGTAAGGACCAGTCCTAGTACTGAGCTGAGGCAGGAATACAACACATAGCATGTAAGGACCAGTCCTAGTACTGAGCTGAGGCAGGAATACAACACATAGCATGTAAGGACCAGTCCTAGTACTGAGCTGAGGCAGGAATACAACACATAGCATGTAAGGACCAGTCCTAGTACTGAGCTGAGGCAGGAATACAACACATAGCATGTAAGGACCAGTCCTAGTACTGAGCTGAGGCAGGAATACAACACATAGCATGTAAGGACCAGTCCTAGTACTGAGCTGAGGCAGGAATACAACACATAGCATGTAAGGACCAGTCCTAGTACTGAGCTGAGGCAGAATACAACACATAGCATGTAAGGACCAGTCCTAGTACTGAGCTGAGGCAGAATACAACACATAGCATGTAAGGACCAGTCCTAGTACTGAGCTGAGGCAGGAATACAACACATAGCATGTAAGGACCAGTCCTAGTACTGAGCTGAGGCAGGAATACAACACATAGCATGTAAGGACCAGTCCTAGTACTGAGCTGAGGCAGGAATACAACACATAGCATGGAAGGACCAGTCCTAGTACTGAGCTGAGGCAGGAATACAACACATAGCATGTAAGGACCAGTCCTAGTACTGAGCTGAGGCAGGAATACAACACATAGCATGTAAGGACCAGTCCTAGTACTGAGCTGAGGCAGGAATACAACACATAGCATGTAAGGACCAGTCCTAGTACTGAGCTGAGGCAGGAATACAACACATAGCATGTAAGGACCAGTCCTAGTACTGAGCTGAGGCAGGAATACAACACATAGCATGTAAGGACCAGTCCTAGTACTGAGCTGAGGCAGGAATACAACACATAGCATGTAAGGACCAGTCCTAGTACTGAGCTGAGGCAGGAATACAACACATAGCATGTAAGGACCAGTCCTAGTACTGAGCTGAGGCAGGAATACAACACATAGCATGTAAGGACCAGTCCTAGTACTGAGCTGAGGCAGGAATACAACACATAGCATGTAAGGACCAGTCCTAGTACTGAGCTGAGGCAGGAATACAACACATAGCATGTAAGGACCAGTCCTAGTACTGAGCTGAGGCAGGAATACAACACATAGCATGTAAGGACCAGTCCTAGTACTGAGCTGAGCAGGAATACAACACATAGCATGTAAGGACCAGTCCTAGTACTGAGCTGAGGCAGGAATACAACACATAGCATGTAAGGACCAGTCCTAGTACTGAGCTGAGGCAGGAATACAACACATAGCATGTAAGGACCAGTCCTAGTACTGAGCTGAGGCAGGAATACAACACATAGCATGTATGCTGCTTGAAATGTGGAAAAAAACGTAAAGGATTTTTGTGTAGATGTATGAGTTAAGTTGTGAGGAGGTGAGTCAAACTCTGCACTCTGGATGTTAACATGATGTCACAGCCCCACCAGCACTCTGGATGATAACCTGATGTCACAGCCCCACCAGCACTCTGGATGTTAACCTGATGTCACAGCCCCACCTGCACTCTGGATGATAACCTGATGTCACAGCCCCACCTGCACTCTGGATGATAACCTGATGTCACAGCCCCACCAGCACTCTGGATGTTAACCTGATGTCACAGCCCCACCTGCACTCTGGATGTTAACCTGATGTCACAGCCCCACCTGCACTCTGGATGTTAACCTGATGTCACAGCCCCACCTGCACTCTGGATGATAACCTGATGTCACAGCCCCACCAGCACTCTGGATGTTAACCTGATGTCACAGCCCCACCTGCACTCTGGATGTTAACCTGATGTCACAGCCCCACCTGCACTCTGGATGTTAACCTGATGTCACAGCCCCACCTGCACTCTGGATGTTATCCTGATGTCACAGCCCCACATGCACTCTGGATGTTATCCTGATGTCACAGCCCCACCTGCACTGTGGATGGTATCCTGATGTCACAGCCCCACCTGCACTGTGGATGTTATCCTGATGTCACAGCCCCACCTGCACTGTGGATGTTATCCTGATGTCACAGCCCCACATGCACTATGGGTGTTATCCTGATGTCACAGCCCAACCTGCAATGTGGATGGTATCCTGATGTCACAGCCCCACCTGCACTGTGGATGTTATCCTGATGTCACAGCCCCACCTGCACTGTGGATGTTATCCTGATGTCACAGCCCCACCTGCACTATGGGTGTTATCCTGATGTCACAGCCCCACCTGCACTGTGGATGTTATCCTGATGGCACAGCTCCATCTGCACTGTGGATGTTATCCTGATGTCACAGCCCCATCTGCACTTTAGTTGTTATCCTGATGTCACAGCCCCACCTGCACTGTGAATGTTATCCTGATGTCACAGCCCCACCTGCACTGTGGATGTTATCCTGATGCCACAGCCCCACCTGCACTATGGGTGTTATCCTGATGTCAAGGCCCCACCTCCAATCTAAATGAAAAGATGTTCCAGCCCCAACTGCACTCTGGGTGCTATGTTGACGTCAAAGCCTCACCTGCATTCTGGGTGCCATGTTGAGGTCACAATCCTAACTCTACTCTGGGTGACATGTTGATGTCACAGCCCTACCTACACTTTGGTTACCATGTTGATGTCACACACCCAAGTGAACTCTGGGTGCCATGCTGACGTCACAGGCCCATGTAAACTCTGATTGCCATGTTGATATCCCACTCCTCCTGCACTCTGGTTGCCATGTTAATGTCACAGCCCCACCTGCACTCTGGGTGCCATGATGACGTCACAGCCCAACCTGCACTCTGGATGTCATATTAATGTCACATCCCGCCTTCACTCTGGGTGTCATGTTGACATCAAAGCTTCACCTGCACTTTGGGTGCCATGTTGATGTCACAGGCCCACCCGCACTCTGGGTGTCACGTTGACGTCACACCCCACCTGCTCTCTAGGGGTCTTGTTGATGTCACATCCCCACCAGCATTCTGGATCTATGTTGATGTCAGCTCAAACTGCACTCTAGATGCCATGTGTATTTCACAGCCCCACCTGTACTCTGGATCCCTTGTTGATGTCACAGCCCCATCTGTACAATGATCCTTTGTTGATGTCACAGCCCCGTCTGCACTCTAGGTGCATTGTTGATGTCACATCTCCACCTGCACTCCGGATGTTTTGTTAATATTATATCCCACCTGCACTCTTGGTGTCATGTTGATGTCACAGCCCCACCTCCACTCTGGATGAAATGTTGATGTTACAGCCTCAACTGCACTTTGGGTGTCATATTGACGTCAAAGCTTCACCTGCACTCTGGGTGCCATACTGATGTCACAACCCTAACTGTACTCTGGATGCCATGTTGATGGCATACCCTTCCAGCTCTCTGGTTGAATGTTGAAGTCACAGCACTACCTGCACTCAGGGTGCCATATTGATGTCAGATCGACATTACGCTCTAGGTGACCTGTTGATATCACTGCTACACCTACATTCTGGGTGACATGTTAATGCCACCGCCCCTCCTCCACTCTGGGTGACATGTTGATGTCACAGCTCAGCCTGTACTCTGAGTGTCAAGTTGATGTCACAGCCATACCTGCAGTCTGGGTGCCATGTTGATGTCAAAGCCTCACCTGCACTCTGGGAGCCTTGTTGATGTCACAGTCACATTACACTCTAGGTACTTTATTGATATCACTACCTCACCTACACTCTGGGTGCCATGGTAATGTGACAGCGCCATCTGCACTCTGGATGCCTTGTCGCTGTCACGGTCCTACCTGTATTCTGGGTGTCAGGTTGACGTCACAGCTCCACCTGCACTCTAGGGGCCTTGTTGATGTCACAGCCCCATGTGAACTCTAGATCCAATGTTGACGTCACAATCCAACTTGCACTCTGTTGATGATACGGCCTCTTCTGCACTCTGGGTGCCATGTTAATGTCACAGACCCACCTGTACTCTGGGTATCACGTAATGTCACACCTCCACCTGCACTCTAGGTGTCAATGTTGAAGTCACAGGCCCATTTGCACTTTGAGTGCCATGTTGATGTTACACCCCAACTTTCACTCTGTGTCACGTTAATGCAACAGCTCCACCTACAGCATAGGTGTCAAGTTGATGTCACAACACCACCTGCACTCTGGGTGTCATGTTGTCACAGCTCCACCTGCACTCTGGGTGTCATGTTGTCAAAGCTCCAACTGCACTCTGGGTGTCATGTTGTCACAGCTCCACCTGCACTCTGGCTGTCATGTTGGTACAGCTCCACCTGCACTCTGGGTGTCATGTTGTCACAGCTCCACCTGCACTCTGGGTGTCATGTTGTCACAGCTCCACCTGCACTCTGGGTGTCATGTTGTCACAGCTCCACCTGCACTCTAGGTGTCATGTTGTCACAGCTCCACCTACACTCTGGATGTCATGTTGATACAGCTCCACCTGCACTCTGGATGTCATGTTGTCTCAGCTCCAATTACACTCTGGGTGTCATGTTGTCACAGCTCCACCTACACTCTGGGTGTCACGTTGTCACAGCTCCACCTGCACTCTGGGTGTCATGTTGTCACAGCTCCACCTACACTCTGGATGTCATGTTGATACAGCTCCACCTG
>WNWK01015619.1:0-30000 GCA_009830355.1 Cherax destructor
GGACACTTCGGAATCTATCCCTTCCGTCATGTCATTCACATATACGAAAACCAGCACTGGTCTTTGTACTGACCCCTGTGGAACCCCGCTCATCACAAGAGCCCACCGACACTTCGTCATGTACCATGACTCGTTGTTGCCTCCTGTCAGATAATCTCTGATCCATTGTAGTGCCTTTCCTTTTATGCGTGCTTGATCCTCTAGCTCTTGCACTAACCGCTTTTGAGGAACTCTTCTTGTGGTCCAAGAAAATGCAATCTACCCACCCCTCTCTCTGTGTCTTACTTCTGTTACCTTGTCATAAAACTCCAGTAGGTTTGTGACTCGTGTATGTGTGTGTGTGTGAGTGTGTGTGTGTGTACTCATCTAGTTGTGGTTGCAGGGGTCGCCACTAGGTCCACTCTCTCTCTGCTCCATGAGATTTATCATACCTCTTCTTGAAGCTATGTATGGCACCTGCATCAACTACCTCATTTTCCTGACTATTCCACTTCTTCACAACTCTATGGCTGAGAAAATACTTCCGAACATCCCCGTGACTCATCTGAGTCTTCAACTTCCGATTGTAATCCATTGTTGCTGTGTCCTATCTCTGGAACATCCTGTCTCTGTCCACCCTGTCGATTCCTCTCAATATTTCATATATCGTTATCATGTCCCTCCCTGTCCCTTCTGTCCTCCAGTGTCGTCAGGTCGAGTTATCTTAACCTCTCCTCGTATAACATGCCCCTTAGGTCCGGGACTAGTCTCGTTGCAATCCTTTGCACTTTCTCTAGTTTCCCGACGTGCTTGGCCAGGTGAGGGTTCCAAACTGGTGCTGCATACTCCAATATGGGTCTGATGTACACGGTGTATAGGGCCAGGAACGACTCCTTACTGAGATGCCGGAATGCTATTCTTAGGTTCGCAAGTCGCCCATATGCTGCTTCTACTAACTTTTCTGTAATTGACTGAAGAAGCCTACTGTGTAGGCGAAACGTTTCAAAATAAAGATACTTAACTGTTGCATATGTGTCTTACCTAACAGCAGTTATTTGGTTGATGTGCGCCACAGGAGATGTGCTCGGTATTATACACACTCCGAGATTCTTTTCCTTGAGTGAGGTTTGCAGTCTTTGGCCCCCTAGACTGTACTCTGTTTCCGGTTTTCTTTGCACTTCCCCGATCTTCATGACTTTGCACTTGGTGGGGTTGAACTCCAGAAGCCAGTTTCTGTACAAGACCTTCAGTCTGTCCAGATCCCTTTGTAGTCCTGCCTGGTCCTCCCCTGATTGAATTCTCCTCGTCAACTTTACATCGGCTGCGAACAGGGACACTTCTGAGTCTATTCCTTATGTTATGTCATTCACAAATACCAGAAACAGCACCGGTTCTTGGACTGACCCCTGTGGAACCCCACTCGTCACAGGCGCCAACTCTGACACCTAGTCACGTACCACGACTCGCTGATGCCTTCCCGTCAGGTATTCTGTGTGTGTGTGTGTGTGTGTGTGTGTGTGTGTGTGTGTGTGTGTGTGTGATATTGGAGCCATCCATACCATGACCGAATATGGTTTGTGTGTATTTATACACATGACCCTGAGACTATGATTGTGTATATATTAGTATAGATGACCCTGACACCATGAATGTGTATGTATCAGTATACATGGCATTGACACCATGACTGTATATGTATCAGTATACATGACACTGGTACCATGACTGTGTATCAGTATACATGACACTTGTGGAGGAACTGGTTTGTTCCTGTATGAAACAAACATATGACTAGCGGTACTTATTTTTTAACAGCAAGGTTCCAGCAGCCGCTCCCTGGAAATGCCTCCAGGTTGCTGTAGCAGTATCCACGTAGGCTGTTGAGTACTGAGTTAGACATTACAATTTGCCCCAAAGGAACGTATATCCAGCATTTCACAAATATGTAAGTGTGATGCTGATAAATACTCACTTGGTTTGGGTGGATCAACCTCACATCATGGTATCTATTGGTAACACCAATCAAATCTCACATCCACGTATTAGCTGCAGGCTAACGTAAGATGTGGGTATGACTGGACTTATCTGGGTATTGTAACTAATTCTGGTATCGTTGTCTTGAGTAGGCTGCTACAAATGCGTAGTTATTTTGCCCTCACTCGTTGATAGGCAGTCACTTTGACGTCAATTGATTTACGGTACGGTGATATACGTTATTTCACTATCATAATTTATACCGTGAATCACTACGTTTGTGTTTACACTGATTTTACACTAGTTAAATTGCCTAGTGGAGATTGACAGTATTTCAGAGTTTACCCCACAAAGCCTAGCTTGTCGCCCTGCCCAGCGCCCACCAGTTCACCCTCCACACAAAAGAATTTCCGAGTTCAGCTTTATATCTACTCGTTGCTAGTCTGTGCAGTCATAACACAAGAGGGTAGGTTTCCTCTTATTTACCTGTAGACCAAATGGGGTGCAGGTTTTCTTTTAATTTTTCTACTATGGGGAAAAGATTAATTACTCTCGTTTAACCCTCACTGTGTAGTTGATCAGAAATTTTAGCAAGCAGAGGGCGTGGTGACGCCTGGCACATATATGTGTTCTTAACAGAAAATGTGCGAGGAGGGAAGAGTCCACTAGCCCTTTGTGAGAGGGCTAAGTCCCTCAGAGGGCTGAGGGAGCTGAGATACCCCCTTTACTGCAGAATTATCTCCACAACACTGACACCATGACTGTATATGTGTGTCAGTATACATGACAGGCACCCTGACTATGTTTGTATCAGAATACATGACACAGACACCATGACTGTATGTATCAATATACATATTCAACCAGCAGGTAGGCAAGTCTGCCAATGATTACCACAAGTGAACCACATTGTTTCAGCTTTGGCAGGATTGCCTGTGATTGGTCAATGAACCAAGGTACTGATTTAATGACGGATACCCTATCGATTGTTAAACCCTTAGCACCCGGTTCGCTAGTTGGGAGGCAGCCTATATAGGAGTGACATGCACCGAATAAATTGTAACATATTCTTTACATGTCACACCCCCACCCCAAAAGGGCTCTAATAGCCAGGACTAGGCCTGAACCTCCATGGGTAGCATGCCGCCATGGCACTGAACAATAAAGGAACCGCCTTCTCAACCATCCAACTCATAGATAGGACTCAACTTTTCTCAAGACTCAAAGTCAAACTGTATCCTAGAGCAAGACAGCAGACAGTAGGGCTAACGTTGGTTCAAGACACTGCGGACGGCAGCAGAATGTTCTCTCAGTAAAAAAAACACCCACCAACATTATTAAAAACATATTTATAAAGGGGGAAAAAGAGCTAAGCTACCCATATGGTCCTAACCTAAATTAAACACGGGAAAGAGTATCTGCCAGTATATTTTCCTTGCCGGCAATATGTAAGATTTTAATATTATATGGTTGCAGCCTGAGACTCCATCTCATCAGACGTGTGTTGTGGTTTTTCATGGTGTTGAGGTAGACAAGAAGATTGTGATCACTGTAGACTGTGACCAATTGGGACAACTGCTCTATGTAGACCTCCAAATGTTCCAATGCAAGTATCAATGCAAGGGCTTCTTTCTAAATGGTGGTGTAAGCCCTTTTGTGAGGTTGATACTTGGCAGAGAAGTAAGCCACAGGTGCAACCATTCTTCCCCAGATTTTTGTAGGAGTACTGCCCCTCCCCCTGACTCACATGTATCAACCTGTAATAAAAAGGGTCTTGAAAAATTGGGAGACAGGAGAATGGGTGCAGTACAAAGTAGACATTTGGCTTTATTAAATGCTTGTTAACACTCTGGAGTCTAATGAAAATTTTGTTTCTGACTGGTAAGTGAAGTTAGGGGGTCTACAACATCTGCAAAGTTTTTACAGAATCGTCTGTAGAAATTTGCCATCCCTAAGAAACACTGGAATGATTTCCTATCATGAGGTACTGGGTAATTCTTAATGACAAGAATTTTAGCAAACTTAGGGGCTACTTTACCACTACCTACTTCATGGCCCAAAAAAGTAATAGAAGACTGGCCAAAGGATGACTTACACAAATTAACAGTTAACTGGAAACTCTTAAACCTCTCAAAGAGAGCTTTAAGTCGGGAAATATGTTGGTCCCAGGTATTGCGAACTACTACTACGTCATCCAGATAAGTTTCTGTGCCCTCAAGTCCTTTATTAGCTTGATGGATCAGCTTCTGGAACGTTGCTGGTGAGTTACGCATTCCGAATGAGGTCACTGTACACTGATAGTGACCTGGAATTACGAAGGTAGAGATTTCCTTCGTTTTATCTGTTAAATTTACCTGATAGTAACCTTTAAGGAGGTCTAGTTTGGAAACAAAAGTAGCCTTACCCACAAAGTCCACTACGTCATCCAGACGTGGCAGAGGGCAAGCATCTGGAATAGTGACCTCATTCACCTTACGGTAGTCTGTACACATTCGAAAACCTCCATCAGACTTCTTAACAAGGATACATGATGAAGCCCACGGACTGGATGACTCCTCCACAGGTCCGTGTTCTAACAGAAATGCTACCTCCTGAAGAGGTAGCCCCTATTTTTCAAGATTAACTCTGTAGGGGAGAGTTAGTGTTTCCAACGTCTACATCATGATATCCCAGGACATCTGAAAATATGTCAGGGTAAGTTTGTAAGAGGGCAGTTAGGCTTATTATTTGATTTTTAGACAGCCCCAACATTAAAGGCTAGGTTTCTTGAGTGATAAAAAAAAGGAAAATTAAAAAATTATGAAAACAATGTTTTCTTACCGAGAAATAGTGCATAATTCTGGCAACATGTTGATGTAATCAGCTTGTTTATATCATAGTTCTAAGTATGTTTTTCCAAAAATGTAATTTTTTTCTTCTTGCTCTCATAAAAAAGACATGATGGCAATTAGTGCTTTTCTTTTCCTCCAAAAATTACGATTTTTATGACTGTTTTATTTTAAATACACTACATTGCAACTTCTCTGAGGATCCATTCAAATGCAGGAATGATAACAGCTCAGTCCAGTGGGGTGGCAACATGTGTTGAGGTGTGCAACATGTGTTGAGGTGTGCAACATGTGTTGAGGTGTGCAACATGTGTTGAGGTGTGCAACATGTGTTGAGGTGTGCAACATGTGTTGAGGTGTGCAACATGTGTTGAGGTGTGCAACATGTGTTGAGGTGTGCAACATGCTGAGATTTGGCGCGCCATGACCATAGAGTTTTACAGAAAACAATGTACATATGTTTAACTCAGGAATAAGTTATTGACATTTTCCATTTTTGGCAAAAAGTATCTATAGGAGCGTCATGATTTTTGCACACGTTATTGAGTAATGATGGTTCTACTAGCATGCATAGGGGATTTGCGAAATTTTTGACCGCTTTGTTTTTATTGATTTTTTTTCTCCCCCAAAAATCTTTAAAAAAATAATATACTTCAACATTTTTTATTATGCCATCTATTGACATTTTCGCTCATACAGCGTTGGTACCAAGATTATCTAGCCATTATCTTTTATCTGATGTCAACTAGAGCATTGTACATCTTTCCAATTTTGTAAGGGAGAGTTTTATGCCCTATAGAATTTTACACTTTTTATTTTTTTCTATCTAACTTTTAAGGCAAAAAGTCACTACAAACACAGTGTTAAGGTTTCAAATGCTGCTTAAATCACTGTAAAAATTTCATTGAAATTGGACCAAAGAAAAAAAAATAATGATTTCGATTCCCTGTGCCTTAACTTGAATTTCTGGAATGGCGTGCGAGGAATCAGCGTCGTCTACAGAGTAGAGGACAGACTCATTACTGGGACTTTATGTGGGATATTAAATATTTTAATCTGATTTATGTGGTTAACTTTACTTTCCGTGGGTTTATCAAGGGGAGATACCGCATAATTTACATCAGAGAGTTTACTTATGATTTGCATTGGTCCCATAAAACTAACTTTTAAGGTGTGGCCAGGTACAGGTTCCTGCGTGTGGCCAGGTACAGGTTCCTGCACCAGCACCTCGTCTCCTGGATTGAAGGAGCGAAATTTTGCGTTTCTGTCATACCTCCGTTTCATAGTGTTTTAAGCAGATTTTAAGTTATCCTTAGCCAACTGACGGGCCACCCGCAACCTTGAAGAAGGACTGTAGAGTGCTATGCAGGCGTCTTCTCCCATCCAGCCTTCCTTGAGCACTCGCAGAGGACCTCGTACATTGTTACCGAAGATTAGCTCAAATTGACTGTACCTTGTTGATTCCTGCATAGTTTCTCTCACTGCGAACAGCGACAAAGGAAGTGATTCATCCCAGTCTGTAGGAAAATGCCTGTAATAGGTTCTCATTATCACTGAGAGGCAGTGGATAATTTATGAATTATACCTAGCCTAGTTAATGCTTCTCTAATCGTTTTTGTTGTAAAATTAGTACCCTGGTCACTCTGGATAGACTTAGAAATGCCAAAGTAAGATATAAATTTAGTTATGGCTTTAAGAATGGCTTTAGAGTTTATACTGTGCATTGGAACTGCTTCCGGATACCTAGTAACTTTGTCCATGATAGTAAATAAGTAGTACTGGTTCCCTGACTTGGATTTTGGTAATGGTCCCACACAATCAACGATTAGCTCTGCAAACTGTTCTCCATCTGGAGAGCGGATGTGATTCTTCACATCTTGCCTTATTTTTGGCCAGTAAAACTCTTTCAATATTCTATACAGAGTTTTTGTAATTCCCAAATGACCTCCTAAAGAAGAATTTAGGATTATGTTCAAAATTCGTGACCTAAATTTCTTAGGAACTACCAGTCTATCTAATTTTAAGCTACCCCCTACCTCCTTACCAGTCTCTGTGCAGAGCATTAGGTTGTGTTTAATTTTATATTTGACTGGGTGATCTGAGTGGGATTCACCCATGACTGCCTGAAAAGTGAAGTTTAAGGAATTATCTCTTCGCTGTTCTTCCCGAAAGGACAGTCCCTCGGGCATGGAAGCAGAGATATCTGGCAATCCTGCAACCCTGGAGTAGGAAGGCTTGGTCTGGGACTTTTCACTAAATTTACGAGGCCCTGGTCAGTTTTCCTCATAAATTATATTGTCTAGCCCTAGATCTGAGTCGTCCAAGGATGGGTCAGCATTCTCGACAGACATCCCTTGGGATTTTGCCCGAGTTATGGCCAACATCGGAGAAGAATTAGTCACTATAGGTTCTGGACATTTTGTCGAATTAAGAATGTTATTACCCAGCAATAACACAGCATCTTTCATAGAGAATCCCTCAGAAACACCTACACTCAAATATCCTGTATAGTATTTACTCTGCACATGTATCTTATGTAAAGGGACAGAAAATACAGCTCCTCCAAATGCTTCTAAGATAACGGTGAAATGCAATGACGTCTTTTCAGAGAGGGGGAGAACTCCCTCGCTTATAAGGGAACAATAAGCCCCGGTATCCCTAAAAGTGGTTACTTCAATTTTTTGTTCGTTCTCCTGAAGGAAGATGTGGCAGGTACTGTAATATGGGGCCATACCGCACTCTACTTCTTTCTAGTTTCTCTCAAACGGAAGGATGTTGATTTTTCCTAAGGGTTGGGGCTTAATTGGGAAGTTGGACTTGATGTGGACGGGTTTATGACAACGGTAATAGGTTACCTCATTCTTTAATTTGGCTCCCTGTTGATTTTGTGGCTGACGCCACTCTGTGTACTGGCGTCGTTGCTCACCATGAGCTTGAGGTCGTCACTCTCTAGGTTGACCGCTAGTTTGATGTCGTTGCTCACCAGACGACTTAGTTGGTTGACATCATTGTTCACTTTCATCCTGCCACTTCGTCTTCGAGTCAGGGACGTGTCCATGACGATCTCTATTCATGCCAGGCTCGGACTACACTAAAGTAGTCACCATTAGTCTGCTTAAATTGCCTCCTCTCCTTCTCTCTATCAAACTCCTCTTTAGCAAATGCTCGCTGCTCTCTGGTTGTTTCGAAGATTGAGTTTAGCTAACTCAAGTACCAACGAAGCTGACTCGCCCTGAGACAAACCCGGTGTACCACCTGCTTCACGAGACTGCTGGTCTGATTGATCTGGTGTTAAAATTCCCACATTACGAAAGAACCTAAGAGGAGATCGGCGATTAATAGCTCCTGTAGCGGGAGATACCTCAGTTTGGTGCGCCATAGTTGCTTCAACTTTTAATTTGGTACGAATAATGTCACGAAGCTGCGCAGCAGTGAGAGTTTGTTGGTATTATATACCAATGGAACGAGCAATTCGCCAGCAACGCTGTAGAGACAGTTAGGGCAGATTTAGGAGAGTATACTCAGCCACCAACCACCTCACCCATGTTGGTGGCATAACCCCCTATAAAACGCTATTTGCAATGCACGCAAGAAGCAGCAATAGCACAGTACGACTTGCAGGGTACACAGTAGCAAGACTGACAGGCAATACAAAAAATGATAGCAATGCAATCTGAACGATACCAAGACCAGCTCTAGCTCCAGCTCTAGCTCCGGAACAGCTCTTACATTACGAACACAGGTAATTAATGGCCTGTGAGACCTGGTCGTAATGGGAATTGGAGCAAACAAACTCAGAAGTAGACTATAATGTATATTTGCCTTCACCCACTATATACAGGTATGTACACTATGTACAATATGTACAGATAGAATAATAATAAGTGTGTACCACAGAGACAGATGGCAAAGCAGAAGCCAGAGAGAGTGCACCATACTCAACCAGCAGGTAGGCAAGTCTGCCAATGCTTACCACAAGTGAACCACGTTCCTTAAGCTTTGGCGGACTTGCCTGTGATTGGTCAATGAACCAAGGCACTGATTTAACGACGGGTACCCTATCGATCGTTAAACCCTTAGCACCTGGTTCGCTGGTTGGGAGGCAGCCTATATGGGAGTGTGACATACGCCGAATAAATTTTAGATACTCTTTACATGCCACAGTATACATGACACAGACACCATGACGGTATATGTATCAATATACATGACACTGACACCATGACTGTATGTATGTATCAGTATACATGACACTGACACCATGACTGTATGTATGTATCAGTATACATGACACTGACACCAAACAAGTTAAGAACACGATCCTCATTAAGTCCACACATGTGAAACGCTAGTCATATTTCATTACACCTGCTTCCCCCTTCACTTAGCAGGAAGTAGGTACCAGGATGTTACTCACCTTACATCTGCTGCCCCTGTTCACCTAGCAGTAAGTAGGTACCTGGATGTTAGTCACCTTACACCTGCTGCCTTATTCACCTAGCAGTAAGTAGGTACCTGGGTGTTAGTACCTTACACCTGCTGCCTTATTCACCTAGCAGTAAGTAGGTACCTGGATGTTAGTCACCTTACACCTGCTGCCTTATTCACCTAGCAGTAAGTAGGTACCTAGATGTTAGTCACCTTACACCTGCTGCCTTATTCACCTAGCAGTAAGTAGGTACCTGGGTGTTAGTACCTTACAACTACTGCCTCTCTTTTCTTAGCAGCAAGTAGGTACCTGGATGCTAGTCATCTTACGCCTGCTGCCTCTGTTCACCTAGCAGTATGTAGGTTCCTGAGTATTAGTCACCTTACACCTGCTGCCCCAGTTCATCTAGTAGTAAGTAGGTACCTGGATGTTAATCAACTTACACCTACTGCCCCTGTTCACCAAGCACTAAGTAGGTACCTGGATATTAGTCACCTTACACCTGCTGCCCCGTCCCTGATCACCTAGCAGTATGTAGGTACCTGGATTTTAGTCACCCAGGTGACTAACACCCAGGTGTCTGCCCCTGTCCACCTAGCAATATGTAGTACCTAAGTATTAGTCATCTTACACCTGCTGCCGCTGTTCACCTAGCAGTAAGTAGATACCTGGATGTTAGTTACCTTAGACCTGCTTCCCCTGTTCATCTAGCCGTAAGTAGGTATTTGAATGTTAGTCACCTTACCTAGCAGTAAATAGGTACCTGGATGTTAGTCACCTTACACCTGACGCCCCTCTTCACCTAGCAGTAAGTAGGTACATGGGTGTCAGTCACCTTACACTTGCTGCTCCTGTTCACCTAGTAGTAAGTAGGTACCCTGATGTTAGTCACCATACACCTGCTGCCCATGTTCACCTAGATTGGTTATATAATGACAGGTTATATATTGATATGTAATATAATGATAGGTAATATGATAGGTAATATAATGACAGGTTATATAATGATATGTAATATAATGACAGGTTATATAATGATAGGTAATATAATGACAGGTAATATAATGATAGGTAATATAATGATAGATGTTATAATGACAGGTTATATAATGATAGGTAATATAATGATTGGTAATATAATGACAGGTTATATAATGATAGGTAATATAATGACAGGTTATATAATGATAGGTAATATAATGACAGGTAATATAATGATATGTAATATAATGACAGGTAATATAATGATATGTAATATAATGACAGGTAATATAATGACAGGTAACATAATGATATGTAATATAATGACAGGTAATATAATGATATGTAATATAATTGTGTAAAATAGCTTTTCCTCTTTTTTTACCGTCACTGACAATGTTATTCTTAGCTGGAGGCATTTCTGTGTAGAAACATATTCAGAATGACAATAATCTGGCAGTAAATGGGATAAACAGAGAGAGAGAGAGAGAGAGAGGGAGAGAGAGAGAGAGAGAGAGAGAGAGAGAGAGAGAGAGAGAGAGAGAGAGAGAGAGAGAGAGAGAGAGAGAGAGAGAGAGAGAGAGACTGAGACTGTACAGGACTGTGAAACATCTCTCACACCAGTTCGACTTTTGTTTAGACCCTCGCTTGTGTTACCCTTGCTATTATTGTCCCTCTGTCTGCACTGACTTCATTCACTGTCAGTAAGAAATATACTGAGCGTCTCAGTGGCTGAGTGACTCCAGATACCAAGGAAAGTAGAGGGAGATGACACTTCTTGTAAGTACTGCACATGTTCACTTGAAAGTACTGCACATGTTCACTTGTAAGTACTGCACATGTTCACTTGAAAGTACTGCACATGTTCACTTGTGGCTAAACTAAGTGACGATGAAAGACTCAAGAACACTGACAACCACAACAAGAAACTGAAGAACCATTCAGTATACAAAGACAAACAATGTTTCAGTTTGAGAAGAACAGGGAGATATATATGTCTTTGTTCATTGGTGAACATTGTTCATGACGAGTAGTTGACCGTTCAAGTGAACTCTTCAAAGAACATTTTGTTAACAGTTCTGGATGTAAGAACCTTAAGCTCAGATGGACTAAATGTAGTTCAGATGTTTTCATTGTATTTACACCGTATTGTAGTGACGACGTGAAGACTGGTATTGGAAACAGTAAATTCACATTATTAATGGATGAAAGAAATGATATTTCTGTAGCTAAACTATTAGCTACACAGTGTCTGCCTAGTAACTTGTATCTCATGCTACAACACAGTGTCTGCCTAGTAACTTGTTGTTGTATCTCATGCTATAACACAGTGTCTGCCTAGTATCTTGTTGTATCTCATGCTACAACACAGTGTCTGCCTAGTAACTTGTTGTATCTCATGCTACAACACAGTGTCTGCCTAGTAACTTGTTGTATCTCATGCTACAACACAGTGTCTGCCTAGTAACTTGTTGTATCTCATGCTACAACACAGTGTCTGCCTAGTAACTTGTTGTATCTCATGCTACAACACAGTGTCTGCCTAGTAACTTGTTGCATCTCGTGCTACAACACAGTGTTTCCTAGTAACTTGTTGTATCTCATGCTACAACACAGTGTCTGCCTAGTAACTTGTTGTATCTCATGCTACAACACAGTGTTTCCTAGTAACTTGTTGTATCTCATGCTACAACACAGTGTCTGCCTAGTAACTTGTTGTATCTCATGCTACAACACAGTGTCTGCCTTGTAACTTGTTGTATCTCATGCTACAACACAGTGTTTCCTAGTAACTTGTTGTATCTCATGCTACAACACAGTGTCTGCCTAGTAACTTGTTGTATCTCATGCTACAACACAGTGTTTGCTAGTAACTTGTTGTATTTCATGCTGCAACACAGTGTCTGCCTAGTAACTTGTAGTATCTCATGCTACAACACAGTGTCTGCCTAGTAACTTGTTGTATCTCACGCTACAACACAGTGTCTGCCTAGTAACTTGTTGTATCTCATGCTACAACACAGTGTTTCCTAGTAACTTGTTGTATCTCATGCTACAACACAGTGTCTGCCTAGTAACTTGTTGTATCTCATGCTACAACACAGTGTCTGCCTAGTAACTTGTTGTATCTCATGCTACAACACAGTGTCTTCCTAGTAACTTGTTGTATCTCATGCTACAACACAGTGTCTGCCTAGTAACTTGTTGTATCTCATGCTACAACACAGTGTCTGCCTAGTAACTTGTTGTATATCATGCTACAACACAGTGTCTGCCTAGTAACTTGTTGTATCTCATGCTACAACACAGTGTCTGCCTAGTAACTTGTTGTATCTCATGCTACAACACAGTGTCTGCCTAGTAACTTGTTGTATCTCATGCTACAACACAGTGTCTGCCTAGTAACTTGTTGTATCTCATGCTACAACACAGTGTCTGCCTAGTAACTTATTGTATCCCATGCTACAACACAGTGTCTGCCTAGTAACTTGTTGCATCTCATGCTACAACACAGTGTTTCCTAGTAACTTGTTGTATCTCATGCTACAACACAGTGTCTGCCTAGTAACTTGTTGTATCTCATGCTACAACACAGTGTTTCCTAGTAACTTGTTGTATCTCATGCTACAACACAGTGTTTCCTAGTAACTTGTTGTATCTCATGCTACAACACAGTGTCTGCCTAGTAACTTGTTGCATCTCATGCTACAACACAGTGTTTCCTAGTAACTTGTTGTATCTCATGCTACAACACAGTGTTTCCTAGTAACTTGTTGTATCTCATGCTACAACACAGTGTCTGCCTAGTAACTTGTTGTATCTCATGCTACAACACAGTGTCTGCCTAGTAACTTGTTGTATCTCATGCTACAACACAGTGTCTTACTTGGAACTTGTTGTATCTCATGCTACAACAGTGTCTGACAGGGAACTTGTTGTATCTCATGCTGCAACACAGTGTCTGCTAGTAACTCGTTGTATCTCATGCTGCAACACAGTGTCTGCTAGTAACTCGTTGTAACTCATGCTGCAACACAGTTCTGACTGGGAACTTGTTGTATCTCATGCTGCAACACAGTTCTGACTGGGAACTCGTTGTATCTCATGCTGCAACACAGTTCTGACTGGGAACTCGTTGTATCTCATGCTGCAACACAGTTCTGACTGGGAACTCGTTGTATCTCATGCTGAAACACAGTTCTGACTGGGAACTCGTTGTATCTCATGCTACAACACTGTGTCTGACTGGGAACTTGTTGTATCTCATGCTGCAACACAGTTCTGACTGGGAACTTGTTGTATCTCATGCTGCAACACAGTGTCTGACTGGGAACTTGTTGTATCTCATGCTGCAACACATTGTCTGACCGGGAACTTGTTGTATCTCATGCTACAACACAGTGTCTGACTTGGAACTTGTTGTATCTCATGCTGCAACACAGTGTCTGCTAGTAACTTGTTGTATCTCATGCTGCAACACAGTGTCTGACTGGGAACTTGGTCTTTGTAAACCAAGAAACGTATAACTGGTTCTCTCCTTCTTTAGTTCGCCAAGCCAAATACAGAGAACTCTTTGCTTTAATAAATGATGGACAGCTTCCAGTGAAATTAGTTCAACTAAGTCAAACACAACGGATGTTTATTGTATATGTTGTTGTGGCAATATTGCAGCAGTGAGACGAGCTTAAAACTCAGTTTGATTTTGCAAGAAATGGTGAACGATGTTATTCAGGTGAACTTCAATATTCGATGTTTTGTGACAAAAATATGTTTTTCTCATATTCCTAAAGCATATTCTTGGAGAAGTTCTAAGTGTGAATAAGAAATTCTAAACAAAAATACAAGATCCTACTAAGTTACTAAGTGAATTTTTCATTTTAATTGATACCATCTGTTGAAAGATTGTTATCCCTGGAATAACGATGCAGGAAGGTGGTGCAGTTAAAGACTATTTGGATCCTAATCCATACTTCAGTTATGAACTTGAAAGGAAATGCCAGAGTGCAAGTTTCCTGATGACAAAGACATTCATGGAAGGTGCATGCAGTTTGTAGTGGAACTTGTGACACAACTGCGTCTACGCTTGCCAGATAATGTTCCAGTGTTGATGTTTATGTCTTGTCTGAGTGCAAGTGAATGACACTAACAATTAAGACTTGCATTTTAAATCTTGCCAAAAAAAATATTGTAGATGTTTAAACTCTCACTCGGAAGAAGCTTTATGACAAGGAAGAAGCTTTATGACAAGGAAGAAGCTTTATGACAAGGAAGAAGCTTTATGACAAGGAAGAAGCTTTATGACACGGTGGACGCAGATCTCTGACACACTTAGACTGTGGCCAGAAACACCTTAATACAGGTATGCCACACGAGAAAACCCTTTCCAAGATCTCTCAGATTTAACTTTAACAGTGTTCGCTTTACCTCATTGTAACGCTGATGTGGAAGGTGTGTTCAGCTACGTGAACAGTGTTATGGAACGTGTGTTCAGCTACGTGAACAGTGTTATGGAACGTGTGTTCAGCTACATGAACAGTGTTATGGAACGTGTGTTCAGCCACATGAACAGTGTTATGGAAGGTGTGTTCAGCTACGTGAACAGTGTTATGGAAGGTGTGTTCAGCCACGTGAACAGTGTTATGGAAGGTGTGTTCAGCTACGTGAACAGTGTTATGGAACGTGTGTTCAGCTACATGAACAGTGTTATGGAAGGTGTGTTCAGCCACGTGAACAGTGTTATGGAAGGTGTGTTCAGCCACATGAACAGTGTTATGGAACGTGTGTTCAGCTACATGAACAGTGTTATGGAACGTGTGTTCAGCCACATGAACAGTGTTATGGACGTGTGTTCAGCTACATGAACAGTGTTATGGAACGTGTGTTCAGCTACGTGAACAGTGTTATGGAAGGTGTGTTCAGCTACGTGAACAGTGTTATGGAAGGTGTGTTCAGCTACGTGAACAGTGTTATGGAACGTGTGTTCAGCTACATGAACAGTGTTATGGAAGGTGTGTTCAGCCACATGAACAGTGTTATGGAAGGTGTGTTCAGCCACGTGAACAGTGTTATGGAAGGTGTGTTCAGCTACGTGAACAGTGTTATGGAACGTGTGTTCAGCTACATGAACAGTGTTATGGAACGTGTGTTCAGCCACATGAACAGTGTTATGGAAGGTGTGTTCAGCCACATGAACAGTATTATGGAACGTGTGTTCAGCCACTTGAACAGTGTTATGGAAGGTGTGTTCAGCCACGTGAACAGTGTTATGGAACGTGTGTTCAGCCACGTGAACAGTGTTATGGAAGGTGTGTTCAGCCACGTGAACAGTGTTATGGAACGTGTGTTCAGCCACGTGAACAGTGTTATGGAAGGTGTGTTCAGCCACGTGAACAGTGTTATGGAAGGTGTGTTCAGCCACGTGAACAGTGTTATGGAACGTGTGTTCAGCCACGTGAACAGTGTTATGGAAGGTGTGTTCAGCCACGTGAACAGTGTTATGGAAGGTGTGTTCAGCCACGTGAACAGTGTTATGGAAGGTGTGTTCAGCCACGTGAACAGTGTTATGGAAGGTGTGTTCAGCCACGTGAACAGTGTTATGGAAGGTGTGTTCAGCCACGTGAACAGTGTTATGGAAGGTGTGTTCAGCCATGAACAGTGTAGATGTCAGCCTGAACAGTTTATGAAACGTGTGTTCAGCTACATGAACAGTGTTATGGAACGTGTGTTCAGCCACATGAACAGTGTTATGGAAGGTGTGTTCAGCCACATGAACAGTATTATGGAAGGTGTGTTCAGCCACTTGAACAGTGTTATGGAAGGTGTGTTCAGCCACGTGAACAGTGTTATGGAACGTGTGTTCAGCCACGTGAACAGTGTTATGGAACGTGTGTTCAGCCACGTGAACAGTGCTATGTCAAATCTGATAACCGGCTGAGTATCAAGAGTTTGAGAGATGTTTTGACTATTAAATACGGACTGAGAAGGCATGGTAAAAGTTGCTATGATTACACACTACCAAAGGAAGTTATACGAAAAATAAGTTTATGGATACACAGCCGCCTCCGCCTCCTCCGCCTCATCCGCCTCCTCCGCCTCCTCCGCCTCATCCGCCTCATCCGCCTCCTCCGCCTCCTCGCCGCCTCCTCCGCCTCCCCCGCCTCCGCCTCCTCCGCCGCCTCCGCCTCCTCCACCGCCTCCGCCTCCTCCGCCGCCTCCGCCTCCTCCGCCGCCTCCGCTTCCTCCGCCGCCTCCGCCTCCTCCGCCTCCTCCGCCTCCTCCGCCTCCTCCGCCTCCGCCTCCTCCGCCGCCTCCGCCTCCTCCGCCTCCTCCGCCGCCTCCGCCTCCTCCGCCTCCGCCTCCTCCGCCTCCTCCGCCTCCTGCCTCCTCCCCGCCTCCGCCTCCTCCGCCGCCTCCGCCTCCTCCGCCGCCTCCGCCTCCTCCGCCTCCTCCGCCTCCTCCGCCGCCTCCGCCTCCTCCGCCGCCTCCGCCTCCTCCGCCGCCTCCGCCTCCTCCGTCTCCTCCGCCTCCTCCGCCTCCTCCTCCGCCTCCTCCGCCTCCTCCGCCTCCTCCGCTGCCTCCGCCTGCCTCCGCCTCCTCCGCCTCCTCCGCCTCCTCCGCCTCCTCCGCCTCCTCCGCCTCCTCCGCCTCCTCCGCCTCCTCCGCCTCCTCCGCCTCCTCCGCCTCCTCCGCCTCCTCCGCCTCCTCAACAATCACAAGAAGAAATTCCTACACACGCTGAGGAAGAGATGGTTAATTGGGATTTAGAAGATTCACAATAATCGCCTTTATACTGGTATAACTGAAGGGTGTTCCAGGAGTCAACGTTTCCTCGGCCCGGTCCATGACCAGGCCTCTGGGTGCATCAGGGCCTGATCAACCAGAATGTTACTGCTGGCCGCACGCAAACCGACGTACGAACCACGGCCCAGATGATCAGACACTGACTGTAGGTCCCTGTCCCTCTCTCACTCTTGAAGACAGCCAAGGGTCTATTGGTAATCCCCCCTTATGTATGCTGGGATGCAGTTAAACAGTCTTGAGCCCCTGACACTTATTGTGTTTTTTCTTACCTTACCCATGGCGCCCCTGCTTTTCAATGGGGGGATGTTGCACCGCTTACCGAGTCTTTTGCTTCTGTAGGGAGTGATTTCCTTGCGCAGATTTGGGACTAGTCTCTTTAGGATTTTCCAAGTGTATATTATGATGTATCTTTCTCGCCCTAGTTTCATGGAGTACAGGTCAAGAGACTTCAACCGTTCCCAGTAATTTAGGTGTTTTATTGTACTTATATGTGCAGTGAAAGTTCTCTCTGTATTCTCCAGGTCTGCAATTTCGCCTGACTTGAAAGGGATCTTTAGTGTACAACAATATTCCAGCCTAGAGAGAGCAAGCGATTTGAAAAGAATCATCATTGGCTTGGCATCCCTAGTCTTGAAGGTTCTTATTATCCATCCTATCATTTTCCTAGCAGGACTCACGAAATCGTGAGACTTCTCTGACCGCGGGTTCGAACCCCACCTGTGGTATGGCTTATTTTTCTAGCAGATGTGGTAGAGACAATGTTGTGATCTCTGAGAGTGAGGTTCTCTGACATTATCTCTCCCAAGTCCTTCACATTAGTTTCTCGCTCTATTGTGTGACTGGAATTTGTTTTATACTCCGATCCAGTTTTTATTTCCTCAAGTTTTCCAAAGCGCAGTTGTTGAAAATTGTCTTCATTGAACTTCATATTGTTTTCTGAGGCCCATTTAAAAATTTGTTTTATGTCCGCTAGTAGATTTGCAGTGTCCTCAGTGGATGACACTGTCATGCAAATTCTGGTATCGTGAGCAAAGGAGGACACGGTGCTGTACCTTACATCTGTCTTTGTCAGATATGAGGATGAGAAATAGGATGAGAGCGAGTACTGTACCTTGTGGATCAGAGCCGCCTCTGATATTACTCTGTTTACTATTACTCTTTGTGTTTTATTTGTTATGAAGTTATAGATCCATCTAACCCACTTTTCCTGTTATTCCAATATCACTCCATGATTCCACGTGTCGAAGGCTTCCGCAAAGTCTGTTTGTCCTCCAATGCATCTAAGACCATATCATAATGGCTCAGTAGTTGTGAGAAGCAGAAGCAACTGCTCTAAACCCGTGCTGCTCTTTCAAAAGATTTTTATGATGTAGGACGTTTGTGCTATCGGTCTTTAATTATTTTCAATTGTTTTACTGCCATCTTTGTGTAGCGGGATTATATCCGGTGTTTATAGTGACTGTGGGATGACTCATGTGTCTATACTTCCTCTCCATAGTGAAAGGAGTTTCTTGTGGTTCTTGATAAACACGGAGTTCCACGAATCTTTGTCTGGGGCAGAGTGCATGTACATGTCATTTATTGTTTTTTTCAAATTACTTTTTTTTTTTTTTTTTTTTTAAATTACTATGGTGTTAGGATTATTTTAGAAATTCTTGCATTAACCAAGTTCTGAGTCTCGGTCGTAAAAAAATAATTTAGGTTGTCGACGCTTAGTCTGATTAACGGCTCACTAAACACTAAATCATATTAAGACTTATTTCTTTGCTATCATCTGTGTAAGTCCTTCTCGTTTAAGCAACGACCCAATACTGTATGTGGTTTTTGCCCTATATTTGGCATAAGAAAGAAAATATTTTGGGTTTCTTTCAATTTCATTTATTGCTTTAAGTTCTTCCTGTGTTTCTTGGCTCCTGTTTGGTTCCATATGTTTCTATTTCTCTGGCCAGTACATCCTTTCGTATTTTCGATAGACTGGCCCCTTTCAACAGCTCTGTGATTCTTCGTCTTCGTTTGTAGAGGAAGTGTCTGTCTGTAGTTTACATCTTCTCTTCTTTTTTCTAAGGGAATGTACTTTGAGCATACCACAAGGTACATTCCCCTAGGCAAAGGTCCTTGTTGTTTAGGATATCTTCCCAGCATGTTTCATTTAGGACATTGTTAATTTGATCCCACTGCCTGTTTCTGTTATTGAAGTTGAATTTTGGTTAAGACACCTCATAATTGATCTCATTTTGCTGGTCAGAAGCCCTGCCCATACATGTCTTTACTTTGATTATGTTGATACTGTTATATTTTGTACCAGATCATCATTATTAGTGAAAATAAGGTCAAGTGTATTTTCCAGTCTTATTGGCTCTATTATTTGCTGGTTTAAAGTGAATTTCTTGCAGAAATTGAATAGCTCATGTGTGGGTGAATTTTCATCTGAGCTGCCTCCTGGGGTTATATCTGCTAAAACATTATTTGCCACATTCTTCCATTTTAGGTGTATTAAGTTGAAATCATCCAACAAGATATTTGGGGCTGGAGTTGGGAGATTTACCAAACAGTAGTCAATTTTCAAAAGCTGTCCCTAGAATTGTTGAGAAGTTGTATCTCTTGGCTTGTGTCAATGACAAGGTTGTAGTTTTCAGTCTTTACTGCTAGAACTTCAACTGCTTCATTTTTGGCATTTAGCAATTCTGAGTAAATGAACGACTCTGTGACATACAGGCCAACCCTTCCCCCTCCTTGTTGCCTGTTCTTTCTGTATCATCTGAATAAGTTTTATCCTGGAATCCATTTGTGTGGGTCTCTGTGAAAGCTGCAAACACTGTATTTGACTCTGTGAGAGGTCTACTGTTGAAAGGTATTTAGTCGTTGGTTGATGGCTTTAGATCCTGTATATTTTCAAATACAAATGTTGTCGTATTGACTGAATGTTGGGGGATTTATTTATTTATCTTGTTCTGGCGTAGAGGCCAATGACTGTGTCTCCCTCCACTCCAGTAGTGATCCAAGGTGGTGTAGTGTTTCTGTCATTTACCGTCAGTCTTCTTCCTTCCTGGCACTAAAAAATCTCTTTCTCTGGAGTGGTGGTTGTAACTATCATGGTTTGTTTCCCATGGTTTCTGAGATCTGTACCTTCTTGTCTAGATATTCCATGACTAACAGATACCAAAAGAATCTGCACTGATTCGATTTCTGTTTTTAAGATTTTTTTGTGGCTGGGTTCCTTGCTGGTGAGTGAGAGCAATGCATATTGTTGTGTTAGTTTTTTACTAATAGTGTTAATGTATTTTTTATTTTTTTAAGTTATTTTTAGCACTTTTAAGGCAGAAGTCTAGCGCTAGTTGAAAATTTCATTTGACAACTCTGGATGAGAGACACATAGAGCACAGTGTAAATGGCCTTTTCTGTGGAAAGAGGCAAATGTAATCCTTGTTATTAAAATGAAAAGCAGAGCGGAAATCAGCAACTACAGACCAGTGTCACTCCTGTCAATCACTGACAAGATTCTTGAGATAATAATCTCGTGGGAGATGACAGTTTTTTGACTATCACTCTTTTCTTTGTGACTGTCAATATGGCTTTAGGAAAGGTTACTCTGCTGCTGATCTGTTGTTAAACCTCTCCACCAAGTGGCACCAGACACTGGATGACTCCAAAGTCAGCCGTGTAGTACCAATGGACATGGCTGGTGCTTTTGATCGAGTATGGCACCAGGGCCTCTTGGCAAAACTGCAATCACTGGTAACTGCAGGCTCTACACTATGTTCCCTCAGTGATTACCTTCATGGTAGGTCTCTAAGTGTAATTCTCAATGGGACGGAGTCAGAAAAAACATCCCATTGGTGCAAGTGTTCCATAAGGAAGTGTGCTTTGGCCAGTGTTATGGAATGTCTAATTCAATGACCTTCATCTCATCCCAGAATCCCTTGCATATGCAGACGACTGTACCCTGACATTTACTTATCCAAGAGAGGAAATGCCAGCTGCTCTAAACTACACCTATCACCAGCTTACAGCTATATCAACCTGGGGTAAACGGTGGCAGGTAACATTTACTCATGAGAAAACAAATGATGATGGTCTCTAGGCACCATGATGGTAATGCTGGAGCACTGGTAAGAATGAATGGGAGAATGTTGATATCCAGGGACGAAGTTGATATCTTTGGTGTGAAATTTGACTCCAAACTGATCATGAAGAACCAAGTTGTAATTCTTGCAAACAAGGCGTCAAGGAAGCATATAGCACTTCGACGTATCTCGCATCTGCTCGATTGTATAGGTTGCAAGATCCTGTACGAGGCACAAGTACGCTCACACTTTAAATATGCTCCACTTTCTTGGATTGTCTGCCCTCCGTCTCATCTGCAACTTCTTGACAGAACAGAGAACAGAGCAAAACGACTCATCTCTCTGGACCCATCCTGGATAGATCTGTCATTTCAGCAGAGCCTTCAACACCGGAGGGATGTGGGCGGCCTTACTGTTCTTTACAAGGCCAATATTGTCAAAGTACCACACTTAGCTCCACTCCGACGACAGCAAGAGGTCAGCTTCTACACAACAAGACGGGCAGCAAGCAACAATCTCACTCTATACCCCTTTCCAGAACATCACTTCATCTGAGATCATTTGTCCCCAGGATGACTCAAGTCTGGAACATGTTTGTACAGCATAATGATATCAACGAAATAAAGTCAGCTGACCAAATGAAATTGCTGACCCACAGATGGCTCCAAGGTCATCCTGTTCCATATTTGTACGTCTCATAAAAATAAAAAGGGTTTCAAATGAGCTCATGTAGGTAACAGCTCTTAGCTTGTAAATACAGTTAGAAACCTTAACTTAATCTTGTAAACTCTGTGAAAGAAAAAAAAGAGTTTTCGTCGAAACTTAAGAGGAGAGCAAAGCAATGAATTACGGAACAAGGAAAATAAAATTATACGAGCGGGGAAAAATAGAGGTGAAAAGAGAGCAGAGAACATAAAAGTGGACGCTAGAAAATAAAAGGCAAGAGGCAATATTTTAAGAGAGAGACGGCAAACAAGGGAACGTGTGGTGGAGGCAGGTGTAGAGGCAGCCTGGGTCATCATTAACCAAGTGAGAGGATACGTGTGGTGGAGGCAGGTGTAGAGGCAGCCTGGGTTATCAATAACCAAGTGAGAGGAGACGAGTGGTGCAGGCAAGTGTAGAGGCAGCCTGGGTCATCATTAACAAAGTGAGAGGAGACGTGTGGTGGAGGCAGATGTAGAGGCAGCCTGAGTCATCATTAACCAAGTGAGAGGAGACGTGGGGTGGAGGCAGGTGTAGAGGCAGCCTGGGTCATCATTAACCAAGTGAGAGGAAACGTGTGGTGCAGGCAGGTGTAGAGGGAGCCTGGGTCATCATTAACCAAGTGAGAGTAGACGTGTGGTGGAGGCAAGTGTAGAGGGAGCCTGGGTCATCATTAACCAAGTGAGAGGAGACGTGTGGTGCAGGCAGGTGCAGGGGCAGCCTGGGTCATCATTAACCAAGTGAGAGGAGACGTGTGGTGGAGGCAGGTGTAGAGGCAGCCTGGGTCATCATTAACCAAGTGAGAGGAGACGTGTGGTGCAGGCAGGTGTAGAGGAGCCTGGGTCATCATTAACAAAGTGAGAGGAGACGTGTGGTGGAGGCAGGTGTAGAGGCAGCCTGGGTCATCATTAACCAAGTGAGAGGAGACGTGTGGTGGAGGCAGGTGTAGAGGCAGCCTGGGTCATCATTAACAAAGTGAGAGGAGACGTGTGGTGGAGGCAGGTGTAGAGGCAGCCTGGGTCATCATTAACCAAGTGAGAGGAGACATGTGGTGGATGCAGCTGTAGAGGCAGCCTGGGTCATCATTAACAAAGTGAGAGGAGACGTGTGGTGGAGGCAGGTGTAGAGGCAGCCTGGGTCATCGTTAACAAAGTGAGAGGAGACATGTGGTGGAGGCAGGTGTAGAGGCAGCCTGGGTCATCATTAACCAAGTGAGAGGAGACGTGTGGTGAAGGCAGTTGTAGAGGCAGCCTGGGTCATCATTAACCAAGTGAGAGGAGACGTGTGGTGGAGGCAGGTGTAGAGGCAGCCTGGGTCATCATTAACCAAGTGAGAGGAGACGTGTGGTGGAGGCAGGTGTAGAGGTAGCCTAGGTCACCATTAACAAAGTGAGAGGAGACGTGTGGTGGAGGCAGGTGTAGAGGCAGCCTGGGTCATCATTAACCAAGTGAGAGGAGACGTGTGGTGGAGGCAGGTGTAGGGGCAGCCTGGGTCATCATTAACAAAGTGAGAGGAGACGTGTGGTGCAGGCAGGTGTAGAGGCAGCCTGGGTTATGATTAACAAAGTGAGAGGAGACGTGTGGTGGAGGCAGGTGTAGAGGCAGCCTGGGTCACCATTAACAAAGTGAGAGGAGACGTGTGGTGCAGGCAGGTGTAGAGGCAGCCTGGGTCACCATTAACAAAGTGAGATGAGACGTGTGGTGCAGGCAGGTGTAGAGGCTGCCTGGGTCACCATTAACAAAGTGAGAGGAGACGTGTGGTGGAGGCAGGTGTAGAGGCAGCCTGGGTCACCATTAACAAAGTGAGAGGAGACGTGTGGTGGAGGCAGGTGTAGAGGCAGCCTGGGTCACCATTAACAAAGTGAGAGGAGACGTGTGGTGCAGGCAGGTGTAGAGGCAGCCTGGGTCATCATTAACCAAGTGAGAGGAGACGTGTGGTGGAGGCAGGTGTAGAGGCAGCCTGGGTCATCATTAACAAAGTGAGAGAAGACGTGTGGTGGACGCAGGTGTAGAGGCAGCCTGGGTCATCATTAACAAAAAGAGAGGAGACGTGTGGTGCAGGCAGGTGTAGAGGCAGCCTGGGTCACCATTAAGAAAGTGAGAGGAGACGTGTGGTGGAGGCAGGTGTAGAGGCAGCCTGGGTCATCGTTAACAAAGTGAGAGGAGACATGTGGTGGAGGCAGGTGTAGAGGCAGCCTGGGTCATCATTAACCAAGTGAGAGGAGACGTGTGGTGGAGGCAGTTGTAGAGGCAGCCTGGGTCATCATTAACAAAGTGAGATGAGACGTGTGGTGGAGGCAGGTGTAGAGGCAGCCTGGGTCACATTAACAAAGTGAGAGACGTGTGGTGGAGGCAGGTGTAGAGGCAGCCTGGGTCATCATTAACAAGTGAGGAAAAAAAAAAAAAAAAAAAAAAAAAAAAGTGAGGAGACGTGGTGGAGGCAGGTGTAGAGGCAGCCTGGGTCACCATTAACAAAGTGAGAGGAGACGTGTGGTGAGGCAGGTGTAGAGGCAGCCTGGGTCACATTAACAAAGTGAGAGGAGACGTGTGGTGGAGCAGGTGTAGAGGCAGCCTGGGTCATCATTAACAAAGTGAGAGGAGCGTGTGGTGAGGCAGGTGTAGAGGCAGCCTGGGTCATCATTAACAAAGTGAGAGGACGTGTGGTGGAGGCAGGTGTAGAGGCAGCCTGGTCACCATTAACAAAGTGAGAGGAGACGTGTGGTGGAGGCAGGTGTAGAGGCAGCCTGGGTCATCATTAACAAAGTGAGAGGAGACGTGTGGTGGAGGCAGTGTAGAGGCAGCCTGGGTACATTAACAAAGTGAGAGGAGACGTGGGGGGCGGAGGTGTAGAGGCAGCCTGGTCATCATTAACAAAGTGAGAGGAGACGTGTGGTGGAGGCAGGTGTAGAGGCAGCCTGGGTACATATTAACACAAGTGAGAGGAGACGTGTGGTGGAGGCAGGTGTAGAGGCAGCCTGGGTCATCATTAACAAAGTGAGAGGAGACGTGTGGTGGAGGCAGGTGTAGAGGCAGCCTGGGTCATCATTAACAAATATATTTAGGCTGACTAAGCTACAGTGCGCAGGATTAAGCTAAATTGTATATGGTTAATGTTAACAAGATAAGGTTAAGTTTTGTTTGGTTGAAAACAAAATTGCACACACAATGTTAACTTGCAAATGTATCTACGTTTAGAACACTTACGATTGTTTGAGCAACTCTGTTTAAAACATTGGACAACACTGGCTTTCTTGCGGCTGTGTTGAGAGCAAGTTCCCGCGACCTGCGACCCGCTAAAAGCCGCAAGTGTCGCAACTTGGCAAGAAAAGCGATATATAAGCATTATTGGCTTCTGAGGTCACTGCATTGCGTATACACCAGACCAGAGTGGGAGGTCCCACCTCAAGTGTGAGTGGGAGGTCCCACCTCAAGTGTGAGTGGGAGGTCCCACCTCAAGTGTAAGTTGGAGGTCCCACCTCAAGTGTGAGTGGAAGGTCCCACCTCAAGTGTGAGTGGAAGGTCCCACCTCAAGTGTGAGTGGGAGGTCCCACCTCAAGTGTGAGTGGGAGGTCCCACCTCAAGTGTAAGTTGGAGGTCCCACCTCAAGTGTGAGTGGAAGGTCCCACCTCAAGTGTGAGTGGGAGGTCCCACCTCAAGTGTAAGTTGGAGGTCCCACCTCAAGTGTGAGTGGAAGGTCCCACCTCAAGTGTGAGTGGAAGGTCCCACCTCAAGTGTGAGTGGGAGGTCCCATCTCAAGTGTGAGTGGGAGGTCCCACCTCAAGTGTGAGTGGGAGGTCCCACCTCAAGTGTAAGTTGGAGGTCCCAACTCAAGTGTGAATGGGAGGTCCCACCTCAAGTGTGAGTGGGAGGTCCCACCTCAAGTGTGAATGGGAGGTCCCACCTCAAGTGTGAGTGGGAGGTTCCCCCTCAAGTGTGAATAGGAGGTTCCACCTCAAGTGTGAGTGGGAGGTTCCACCTCAAGTGTGAGTGGGAGGTTCCCCTTCAAGTGTGAGTGGGAAGTTTCACCTCAAGTGTGAGTTGGAGGTCCCACCTCAAGTGTGAGTGGAAGGTCCCACCTCAAGTTTGAGTGGGAGGTCCCACCTCAAGTGTGAGTGGAAGGTCCCACCTCAAGTGTGAGTGGGAGGTTCCACCTCAAGTGTGAGTGGGAGGTTCCACCTCAAGTGTAAGTTGGAGGTACCACCTCAAGTGTGAGTGGGAGGTTCCCCTTCAAGTGTGAGTGGTAAGTTTCCACTCAAGTGTGAGTGGGAGGTCCCACTTCAAGTGAAGTTAGATAGATCCGAGACAGACCTGCAGGTCCCGTGCAGGTCTCGTACAGGTCCCGTGCAGGTCCCGTGCAGGTCCCGTGCAGGTCCCGTTCAGGTCTCGTGCAGGTCCCGTGCAGGTCCCGTGCAGGTCCCGTGCAGGTCCCGTGCAGGTCCCGTGCAGGTCCCGTGCAGGTCCCTCTCAAATACATCCTCCATAACATTGTCCACCTGACTCTATTCACTATGTACACTCATGTACTCTTTACTCAGGTAGATCTGTTTGTGACTTCATAAAATCCACTGTGTGGGCGAAACGTAGTCAATAAAGGATCGCATTATACTGCACATGTGTTAAATTTTTGCATCGTGTCGGTATTTTATACCTTTTATCTCCTCGTACTGGAAGTCATACAAGTCTAGATTCCATTTCCAGTAGAGTTGAGGCGTCTTAGGAGCGACGACACTACTGGCTGGTGATCCCTTCTGTTTTGTGGTGCTTGATAAACCTACCATCGCATTTTATGATAGTTAAGAAAGATGAGTGGTAAGCCAGGGGAAGTTGAGTGATAAGCCAGGGGGATGTTGAGTAGTAAGCCAGAGGGAAGTTGAGTGGTAAGCCAGGGGGATGTTGAGTGGTAAGCCAGGGGGATGTTGAATGGTAAGCCAGGGGGATGTTGATTGGTAAGCCACGGGAAAGTTGAGTGGTAAGCCAGGGGGATGTTGAGTGGTAAGCCAGGAGGATGTTGATTGGTAAGCCACGGGAAAGTTGAGTGGTAAGCCAGGGAGATATTGAGTGATAATCCAGGGGGATGTTGAAAGGGAGGGCGGGGGGATGTTGAGTGGTAAGCCAGGGAAATGGGAAGTGTTGAGTGAAGGATGTAACAGCCTATCAGACCTTCTTGTGAAGGATGTAACAGCCTATCAGACCCTCTTGTGAAGGATGTAACAGCCTATCAGACCCTCTTGTGAAGGATGTAACAACCTATCAGACCCTCTTGTGAAGGATGTAACAGCCTATCAGACCCTCTTGTGAAGGATGTAACAGCCTATCAGACCCTCTTGTGAAGGATGTAACAGCCTATCAGACCCTCTTGTGAGGGATGTAACAGCCTATCAGACCCTCTTGTGAAGGATGTAACAGCCTATCAGACCCTCTTGTGAAGGATGTAACAGCCTATCAGACCCTCTTGTGAAGGATGTAACAGCCTATCAGACCCTCTTGTGAAGGATGTAACAGCCTATCAGACCCTCTTGTGAGGGATGTAACAGCCTATCAGACATAAGAACATAAGAACATAAGAAAGGAGGAACACTGCAGCTACCCTATTTCCAAACAAATATTTTCCTATATCTTTCTAAATCTAAACTTATCCAATTTGAATCCATTATTGCGGGTTCTCTCTTGGAGAGATATCCTCAAGACCTTATTTATATCCCCCTTATTAATACCCATCTTCCACTTATATACCTCGATCATGTCTCCCCTCATTCTTCGTCTTACAAGTGAATGTAATTTAAGGGTCTTCAATCTTTCTTCATACGACTTCAGCGACTTTGTCATTCGTCGCTGAATGTTTTCTAACGAATTTATATCCATTCTGTAAAATGGAGACCAGAACTGAGCTGCGTAATCTAGGTGAGGCCTTACTAATGATGTATAAAGCTGTAATATAACCGCTGGACTTCTGTTGCTTACACTTCTTGATATAAATCCCAGTAATCTATTTGCTTTATTTCTTACGCTTAGGCATTGCTGACTTGGTTTGAGGTTGCTGCTTACCATAACCCCCAAATCCTTTTCGCATTCTGTACGGCTGAGTTCAACATTATTAAGCTGGTAGGTGCTAGGGTTATGAACATTCCCGAGCTTTAAAACTTTGCATTTATCTACATTGAACTGCATCTGCCATTTTTCTGACCAGGAATTGAGTTTGTCTAAATCCTCCTGAAGTTCCGCGACATCTACGTCTGAATCGATTATCCTACCCTCTTGTGAAGGATGTAACAGCCTATCAGACCCTCTTGTGAGGGATGTAACAGTCCTATCAGACCCTCTTGTGAATTATGTAACAACCCTACCAGACCCTTTTGTGAAGGATGTAACAGCCTATCAGACCCTCTTGTGAGGGATGTAACAGCCTATCAGACCCTCTTGTGAAGAATTTAACAGCCTATCAGACCCTCTTGTGAAGGATGTAACAGCCTATCAGACCCTCTTGTGAATTATGTAACAGCCTATAAGACCCTCAAAGACTATTTGACAGGACCGATTCTTCCTTATGGAAATAAAATACAGAAAAATAATAATAACATAAGATAAACAATTTTATTAATATTATGCAAAATTCATATGATACATAAAACAACTGAACATAAACTATTCCTATCTGAAGCAAATATTATAAAATTAAGATATATCAATAACTGTTGTGAATCAAAGGTAATAAGTACATATAAATAGTCAGCGGATGGATGGACTTCCACTGTGCCGGTGCCTTAGGAAACACTTGGTGGTTTGGAACCAGAAGCCGTTGATGTAAGGTGGACACTGATGGACGTGACTGTTGTGACATGACGACAACAGAAGTCTACCCCTAAAAGTGTAGAGATTCAGTTGTCACTGAGACACTTATGTAACATATGGGAATCTTTAATGAAGAAACGTTTCGCCACACATTGGCTTCATCAGTCCAATACAAAGCAGGGAGGTATAAGGAGAGGAGGAGTTTGTATTGGACTGATGAAGCCACTGTGTGGCGAAACGTTTCTTTAATAAAGATTCCCATATGTTGCATAAGTGTCTCAATTCTTTAAATTGTCGGTTTTCAAAGCCATTTATCACAGTCACTGAGGTACATGATTCCTTTGAAGATCCGTCCAAAGCAGTAGACTCGCCAGTATTCACCACGATGAAACGTAGGTGTGGTAAACCCTGGAGTCTGGCTGTAGGAAGGTTTGAAGAAAACAACTTATCAGAAACAAGGGAAGAGCAACTGTAGAGTTCCTTATAAGATGACGACCTTGAAGAAACCTTCGATCTGGTCAAGGTGTAGAGCAACGCCAGAGTTCCCTTAATATAATCAATAAGATTTCACGTTTCGGATCTATGCCTAGATCCCACTGCTCGCCTTGTCTCCGCTGTGTCGGGTGACAAGATCCCGCTGCTCGCCTTGTCTCACATGTGTCGGGTGACAAGATCCCGCTGCTCGCCTTGTCTCACATGTGTCGGGTGACAAGATCCCACTGCTCGCCTTGTCTCGCCTATGTCGGGTGACAAGATCCCGCTGCTCGCCTTGTCTCACATGTGTCGGGTGACAAGATCCCGCTGCTCGCCTTGTCTCACATGTGTCGGGTGACAAGATCCCGCTGCTCGCCTTGTCTCACATGTGTCGAGTGACAAGATCCCGCTGCTCGCCTTGTCTCGCCTGTGTCGGGTGACAAGATCCCGCTGCTCGCCTTGTCTCGCCTGTGTTGGGTGACCCGACCGAACAGCAAGGAGACTTGATGAGAGGTAAGTGATGTTCTTCCGTCAGGAGGGTCCCTTGTTAACTCCCATAAGGAGGAAAATATAGGGATGGGGTAAAGGTAACGACTCGCACCCCTTTCAGAACAATAATAGGAGCACTTATACTGCCGCATCCACCACTCATTAATACTTCCACTCTTATCTAGTGAACGTTTCCCTCACAATTCTTGTTCCAACTGTCAAATTGTCTGAGTATCTTTTACGTTGTTAACGTGTCACCTCTTGTCAGGTTCAGTTATTTTAGTCTCTCCTTATGGGAAGGGGATCTCAGGTCTTGGACAAGTCTTCTTGTGAACTTCTAGACATTCTCTAGTTTCTTTACTTGCTTAATGGTGCATCGAGTTGTGGATGGTGCTGCATGCTCTGATGCGCCTGATATGTCGCACCTCAACACTGAGTGGCATTTCCTTCCATTTCCTGAATGTCATTATTGCGTGTTCTTGCTGCGTCTG
>WNWK01015619.1:32500-47311 GCA_009830355.1 Cherax destructor
TGTCGCTGTATTTCTTTATTACTTACCTGAGGAGGAGGATCGCCAGCTCTTGGGCCCTATTTTTTCACTTTCAGCTGATGTCGGTTGAGGTGTTTTGGAATTATTTTTTCCACCTGTTCCCTACCTTCAAATTGACAGAAATCACGTCACTTCAGCTCATTTGGACGTCCAGGTTCCCTTTGGGTTTATTCATTTTCCTTTACAATGTCCTTGACTACTGGTATCTTACCTGATACCGTAATGTTTCTTCTGGTTCCTTGATCCTCGGGCTATGTGAGGTTTTCTCTTACTCTGTCTCCACAACATAGATGTAATAATTTTGATACCAGCCTCTTGACAAACTTTATAACTTCCAGAATTTCTGTTATATGTTTGATGAGGTGAAGGCTCCTTGTTGGCTCCACCTATTTCATTATTGTAAGTAACTCCATTTTCAAATTCATGAAGTACACGTCGCCTCTGTAAACGCCACCTATATTAACCTGGGTCTGTGCGCCTCAGGTGATACTTTTTTTTAAGTTGTCATGACCAAAGCAGATCGTCCTGCCTGTCACGAGACATCTTCATTACCTTGCATTAATTAAGACTGAACTATATTAACTACTTTCAACATGCCTGTCTTATTTATGTCCTCGCTAACGTATTAGACACTTTGTGCCGAGCAAACTCTTATTATAGACTGTTTTATTCTGGGAAAAGCTTAATCATGTCAAGATAAAGATCTTCCTAGAGTAAAAAAGGTCTTTCTGCCAGATTTGTTCTCGAAACTTGCTTTTCTACATTTCTCATGTCCTTATTACCTTCCTCGAGGTTTGTGTGTAAAGGAACATTGACATTGTAGTGCTGGATATGTGCTAGAGGCAGTGACACAGGTCTGGTCTTCCCTGCCAGTGTCACCTTCGTTGGTTATGTACTAGAGGCAGTGACACAGGTCTGGTCTTCCCTGCCAGTGTCACCTTCGTTGGTTATGTACTAGAGGCAGTGACACAGGTCTGGTCTTCCCTGCCAGTGTCACCTTCCCTGGTTATGTACTACAGGCAGTGACACAGGCCTGGTCTTCCCTGCCAGTGTCACCTTCGCTGGTTATGTACTACAGGCAGTGACACAGGCCTGGTCTTCCCTGCCAGTGTTACCTTCCCTGGTTATGTACTACAGGCAGTGACACAGGCCTGGTCTTCCCTGCCAGTGTCACCTTCCCTGGTTATGTACTACAGGCAGTGACACAGGCCTGGTCTTCCTTGCCAGTGTCACCTTCCCTGGTTATGTACTACAGGCAGTGACACAGGCCTGGTCTTCCCTGCCAGTGTCACCTTCCCTGGTTATGTACTACAGGCAGTGACACAGGCCTGGTCTTCCCTGCCAGTGTCACCTTCCCTGGTTATGTACTACAGGCAGTGACACAGGCCTGGTTTTCCCTGCCAGTGCCACCTTCCCTGGTTATGTACTACAGGCAGTGACACAGGCCTGGTCTTCCTTGCCAGTGCCACCTTCCCTGGTTATGTACTACAGGCAGTGACACAGGCCTGGTCTTCCTTGCCAGTGTCACCTTCCCTGGTTATGTACTAGAGGCAATGACACAGGCCTGGTCTTCCCTGCCAGTGTCACCTTCCCTGGTTATGTACTACAGGCAGTGACACAGGCCTGGTCTTCCTTGCCAGTGCCACCTTCCCTGGTTATGTACTACAGGCAGTGACACAGGCCTGGTCTTCCTTGCCAGTGTCACCTTCCCTGGTTATGTACTAGAGGCAATGACACAGGCCTGGTTTTCCCTGCCAGTGCCACCTTCCCTGGTTATGTACTACAGGCAGTGACACAGGCCTGGTCTTCCTTGCCAGTGCCACCTTCCCTGGTTATGTACTACAGGCAGTGACACAGGCCTGGTCTTCCTTGCCAGTGTCACCTTCCCTGGTTATGTACTAGAGGCAATGACACAGGCCTGGTTTTCCCTGCCAGTGCCACCTTCCCTGGTTATGTACTACAGGCAGTGACACAGGCCTGGTCTTCCTTGCCAGTGCCACCTTCCCTGGTTATGTACTACAGGCAATGACACAGGCCTGGTCTTCCTTGCCAGTGCCACCTTCCCTGGTTATGTACTACAGGCAGTGACACAGGCCTGGTCTTCCTTGCCAGTGTCACCTTCCCTGGTTATGTACTAGAGGCAATGACACAGGCCTGGTTTTCCTGCCAGTGCCACCTTCCCTGGTTATGTACTACAGGCAGTGACACAGGCCTGGTCTTCCTTGCCAGTGCCACCTTCCCTGGTTATGTACTACAGGCAGTGACACAGGCCTGGTCTTCCTTGCCAGTGTCACCTTCCCTGGTTATGTACTAGAGGCAATGACACAGGCCTGGTTTTCCCTGCCAGTGCCACCTTCCCTGGTTATGTACTACAGGCAGTGACACAGGCCTGGTCTTCCTTGCCAGTGCCACCTTCCCTGGTTATGTACTACAGGCAGTGACACAGGCCTGGTCTTCCCTGCCAGTGCCACCTTCCCTGGTTATGTACTACAGGCAGTGACACAGGCCTGGTCTTCCTTGCCAGTGCCACCTTCCCTGGTTATGTACTACAGGCAGTGACACGGGCCTGGTCTTCCCTGCCAGTGTCACCTTCCCACACTCACCCTCCGTCAGGAAGGTGTGAGGAATGTAATTAAAGGTGAAGACCGTCGCCTAGACCAGACCTCTTGACCTTAATGGCGGCAGCAGTGGTCAACAGTGCTTCATCCTTCAGGTATAATGAACTTCATCTGCTTCTAATTTTATGAAATTTCGTTCAGGGTGACGAGGAAGAAGTTTCGGACATCACCTACCCGATGACTCTTGTATACCAAGACAGAAGTGATGGGAGGACGTGGTCCTACCAACTCAAGGGGAAAATTTTCCTTGAATCCTTCATTGTTGTCTCCTGCGATGCGCTGAGTCCTCAAGATACTGGTGATGGGGCCTTGTAGACACTGTGCTTCCTTCACAGTGGCGCTCAAACAACCCCAACTCTCCTACAAGTGCATATTTTTTTCGTTAGATTTCGTCTTATTCATTGATAGATATATTTTAGTGAATTAAGTTTGTATACACTTTTTCATTTTCTTCACCAGTAATATTGGTGAGCCTAGAACCCAGTTCATTGAGAAAGCTTGGTGCACGTTTCTCCCGGGAAGCTTGGTGCACGTTTCTCCCAGGAAGCTTGGTGCACGTTTCTCCCAGGAAGCTTGGTGCACGTTTCTCCCAGGAAGCTTGGTGTACGTTTCTCCAGGAAGCTTGGTGCACGTTTCTCCCAGGAAGCTTGGTGTACGTTTCTCCCAGGAAGCTTGGTGCACGTTTCTCCCAGGAAGCTTGGTGCACG
The DNA here is from genome assembly GCA_009830355.1 of Cherax destructor. Classification (NCBI taxonomy): domain Eukaryota; kingdom Metazoa; phylum Arthropoda; class Malacostraca; order Decapoda; family Parastacidae; genus Cherax; species Cherax destructor. The sequence goes on from WNWK01015619.1 coordinate 35,844, forward strand.
TTTCTCCCAAGAAGCTTGGTGTACGTTTCTCCCAGGAAGCTTGGTGTACGTTTCTCCCAGGAAGCTTGGTGTACGTTTCTCCCAGGAAGCTTGGTGTACGTTTCTCCCAGGAAGCTTGGTGTACGTTTCTCCCAGGAAGCTTGGTGTACGTTTCTCCCAGGAAGCTTGGTGTACGTTTCTCCCGGAAGCTTGGTGTACGTTTCTCCCAGGAAGCTTGGTGTACGTTTCTCCCAGGAAGCTTGGTGTACGTTTCTCCCGGAAGCTTGGTGTACGTTTCTCCCAGGAAGCTTGGTGTACGTTTCTCCCAAGAAGCTTGGTGTACGTTTCTCCCAGGAAGCTTGGTGTACGTTTCTCCCGGGAAGCTTGGTGTACGTTTCTCCCAGGAAGCTTGGTGTACGTTTCTCCCAGGAAGCTTGGTGTACGTTTCTCCCGGGAAGCTTGGTGTACGTTTCTCCCAGGAAGCTTGGTGTACGTTTCTCCCAAGAAGCTTGGTGTACGTTTCTCCCAGGAAGCTTGGTGCACGTTTCTCCCAAGAAGCTTGGTGTACGTTTCTCCCAAGAAGCTTGGTGTACGTTTCTCCCAGGAAGCTTGGTGTACGTTTCTCCCAGGATCCAAGGGTCTCTGATCTTCCGGGATAAAGTGGTACAAGTGACCTAATCCCCAGTATTTATTGAGATTTTTCCCTATGATCAGCAGCACCGACCTCTTCCCTAACACTTAAACGGGTGTAAGTGTTAGGGTGGATAAGCAGGCATAGTCCCACACCAGTTGTCTTCTTCTCTTCTACTGACAGATTGTAATCCCATCAGGTCTGTTAGGATTGCCAGATACCATTGATCAGGGTTCTCTATCAGCTGCGATCTTGCCCATAACTAGGCTCGTCTTGTTGATGTTGCTGACACCATTGTGTCCTTCATGACAACTCTTAGAATCTTCATGACAACTCTTAGAATCTTCATGACAACTCTTAGAATCTTCATGACTTAGGCCATTTTAGTCAGATTTCATCTTATCGCAAATATAACGGTATTCAGTGTTAGTAGAGACACCAAGGCGGAAAGTCACTGTCGCGACGTGCGTCTGTTACCGAAGTGTCAACTGTTAGCAGGAAATCCGTAGATCAGAGGTCTCCAAACTGCGGCCCGCAGGCCACATGAGGCCCGCCACATAATTTTATGCGGACCGCAGCAACTTGAAATCTATATAAATAGTAAAACTAATTACCCCTCATTTTCAGCCACTTAAGGTTTTTGTTCCTTGTAACAATTTATATGTCAAAATTTGTTCAAATTTTGGTTCTTATCTTTTAATTTTTCAGATATACCCTTCTGATATGGAAGGAAAAGAACAGTGAATAGTGTGTCGTCTGGTTAATGAAGACTGGGGAGTTAGGTACTTCTTTGTACAATTAACTGCAGGTACTTCTTTGTACAAGCAGGTTATTAAGTCTTGTGTGTCGTATACCACGAAACTGTTGCAGTTTTGAAGGAGTACAATGTACGTCTGCACTATGAGACCAAACATAAACCAAGTTATTCCCACGTCACAGGAACACAGACATGCGTTCTATGTAACGCAGGTTGCTTTCCCAACAATTTTTTTTTTTACACAAAGCTGAAAATGAAGCTTTAACCAGGGCCAGCTAAAAAAGCAGCTGATGTGTTACCTAAAAGAGAGAAGCCATTCACCGATGGAGATCTTATCAAGAATGTATGATGGAAGCAGTGGGAGTTATGCCCAGAAAAAGCAAATCTGGTCAAACTCCTTAGTCTAGCGCCAAATACTGTTGCTTGTAGAATTGAGGACAGACATTGGAAACAAAATATTTAATAAAATTGCAAACAAAGTACGATGACTCGAATGATGTGAGCGACACATCACAGATAATGTATTCATCCGAGGAGTCGACGATGAAATTAATGTCATACAAGAATTAGCATTAATGCACAGCACAGGAACCGCAGAAGACATCTTCAAAGAATTGCAAAAAACTATATTATAATATAACCTGGAGTGGAATAAAGTGCAATGCGTGACAAGTGATAGAGGAAACAACATGTCTAGGGTGAAGAAAGGTTTGGTTGGACAAGTCACAAAAGCTTGTGAGGATGGTGGATTCTGGAAGCCCAAGTTTCTGTATAGTGTTATCCATCAACAAGCATTGTGCAGGAAATATGTGGATATGTCTTGTGTTCCCAAACTTGTTCTTTCAACAACAAATTTCATTCCATCTCGCTGGCTTAATCATCGACACTTTCGTGATTTTCTGAAAGAAAATTATTCCGAGTTCAATGACTTGTCTTATTATGCAGCAGTTCGATGACTTGTCTTATTATGCAGCAGTTTGATGACTTGTCTTATTATGCAGCAGTTTGATGACTTGTCTTATTATGCAGCAGTTCGATGACTTGTCTTATTATGCAGCAGTTCGATGACTTGTCTTATTATGCAGCAGTTCGATGACTTGTCTTATTATCCAGCAGTTCGATGACTTGTCTTATTATGCAGCAGCTCGATGACTTTTCTTATTATGCAGCAGTTCGATGACTTGTCTTATTATGCAGCAGTTCGATGACTTGTCTTATTATGCAGCAGTTCGATGACTTGTCTTATTATGCAGCAGTTCGATGACTTGTCTTATTATGCAGCAGTTCGATGACTTGTCTTATTATGCAGCAGTTCGATGACTTGTCTTATTATGCAGCAGTTCGATGACTTGTCTTATTATGCAGCAGTTCGATGACTTGTCTTATTATGCAGCAGTTCGATGACTTGTCTTATTATGCAGCAGTTCGATGACTTGTCTTATTATGCAGCAGTTCGATGACTTGTCTTATTATGCAGCAGTTCGATGACTTGTCTTATTATGCAGCAGTTCGATGACTTGTCTTATTATGCAGCAGTTCGATGACTTGTCTTATTATGCAGCAGTTCGATGACTTGTCTTATTATGCAGCAGTTCGATGACTTGTCTTATTATGCAGCAGTTCTATAACTTGTCTTATTATGCAGCAGTTCTATGACTTGTCTTATTATGCAGCAGTTCTATGACTTGTCTTATTATGCAGCAGTTCTATGACTTGTCTTATTATGCAGCAGTTCTATGACTTGTAATATTATGCAGCAGTTCTATAACTTGTATTATTATGCAGCAGTTCGATGACTTGTATTATTATGCAGCAGTTCTATGACTTGTCTTATTATGCAGCAGTTCTATAACTTGTATTATTATGCAGCAGTTCTATAACTTGTCTTATTATGCAGCAGTTCGATGACTTGTATTATTATGCAGCAGTTCTATAACTTGTATTATTATGCAGCAGTTCTATAACTTGTATTATTATGCAGCAGTTCTATAACTTGTATTATTATGCAGCAGTTCGATGACTTGTATTATTATGCAGCAGTTCTATAACTTGTATTATTATGCAGCAGTTCTATAACTTGTATTATTATGCAACAGTTCGATGACTTGTATTATTATGCAGCAGTTCTATAACTTGTCTTATTATGCAGCAGTTCTATGACTTGTCTTATTATGCAGCAGTTCTATGACTTGTCTCATTATGCAGCAGTTCTATGACTTGTCTTATTATGCAGCAGTTCTATGACTTGCATTATTGTGCAGCAGTTCTATAACTTGTATTATTATGCAGCAGTTCGATGACTTGTATTATTATGCAGCAGTTCTATGACTTGTCTTATTATGCAGCAGTTCTATAACTTGTATTATTATGCAGCAGTTCTATAACTTGTCTTATTATGCAGCAGTTCTATGACTTGTCTTATTATGCAGCAGTTCTATGACTTGTATTATTATGCAGCAGTTCTATAACTTGTATTATTATGCAGCAGTTCTATAACTTGTATTATTATGTTAAGTAAAAGGACACAAATGCAACTAATGTGACATTTTATTGTGGCAACGTTTCGCTCTCCAGGAGCTTTTCAAGCGTTACAAGCGATAATGGACATAGTGGGTTTATATATACTCAAAGTGAGGTGAAATACTAGTGGTGGTAGTAGTAGTGATATTAGTAGTAGTGAGTAATACAATAAGGTAGAACATCAATATGCACATGAGTAAAGGTGATAAAACAAATACTAGGGTAGTATAACAAAGGTTAGACAAATATTCGCTGGAGGCTTGAATAGAAGGCCAGAGGATGTTCCACATCTACGATGTTCTGAATTAGCAGGAGACTATGTGATGGTAGGTTACTGTTTTCAGGAGGATTCTTGCTAAGACTTCAGAGATGGTGAGCTGCCTTGTTTGTTTAATTGTGTTAGAAACAGAATAAGTGCTGATTCAAGCATTTGGTCTACGGAAATTAGTTTCTTTGATTACAGTCGGCGTCTTGAATTTCATGATGATTGTTGGAATTTCGGTGTTGAGCAGGCGTTGTTCAGGTTATCGTTTCTGCATGCATTAATGTGTTCATTGATGCGTGTCTCGAGGTTCCTTGCTGTTTCTCCTCGAAACACGCATCAATGAACACATTAATGCATGCAGGAACGATAACCTGAACAACGCCTGCGTACAACACCGAAATTCCAACAATCATCTCATGAAATTCAAAGACGCCCGACTAGTAATCAAAGAAACTAATTTCCGTAGACGCAAATGCCTTGAATCAGCACTTATCTCTGTTTCTAACACAATTAAACAAAACAAAGGCAGCTTCACCATCTCTGAAGTCTTAGCAAGAATCCTCCTGAAAACAGTAACCCTACCATCACATAGTCTCTCCTGCTAATTCAGAACATCGTAGATGTGGAACACTCCTACTGGCCTTCTATATTTCAACCTCCAGCAGAAATATTTGTCTAACCTATTGTTATACTTCCCTAGTATTTGTTTTATCACCTTTTACTCATGTGCATATTGATTGTTCTACCTTATTGTATTACTACTACTACTACTAATATCACTACTACTACCACCACTAGTATTTCACCTCACTTTGAGAGTATATATAAACCCACTATGTCCATTATCGCTTGTAACGGCTTGAGAAAGCTCCTGGAGAGCGAAACGTTGCCACAATAAAATGTCACATTAGTTGCATTTGTGTCCTTTTACTTAACATATTGTCGGTAATTCTACCAATATTATTACATTGTATTATTATGCAACAGTTCGATGACTTGTCTTATTATGCAGCAGTTCTATGACTTGTATTATTATGCAGCAGTTCTATGACTTGTCTTATTATGCAGCAGTTCGATGACTTGTCTTATTATGCAGCAGTTCGATGACTTGTCTTATTATGCAGCAGTTCGTTGACTTGTCTTATTATGCAGCAGTTCGATGACTTGTCTTATTATGCAGCAGTTCGATGACTTGTCTTATTATGCAGCAGTTCGATGACTTGTCTTATTATACAGCAGTTCGATGACTTGTCTTATTATGCAGCAGTTCGATGACTTGTCTTATCATGCAGCAGTTCGATGACTTGTCTTATTATGCAGCAGTTCGATGACTTGTCTTATTATGCAGCAGTTCGTTGACTTGTCTTATTATGCAGCAGTTCGATGACTTGTCTTATTATGCAGCAGTTCGATGACTTGTCTTATTATGCAGCAGTTCGTTGACTTGTCTTATTATGACAGCAGTTCGATGACTTGTCTTATTATGCAGCAGTTCGATGACTTGTCTTATTATGCAGCAGTTCGATGACTTGTCTTATTATCAGCAGTTCGATGACTTGTCTTATTATGCAGCAGTTCGATGACTTGTCTTATTATGCAGCAGTTCGATGACTTGTCTTATTATGCAGCAGTTCGATGACTTGTCTTATTATGCAGCAGTTCGATGACTTGTCTTATTATGCAGCAGTTCGATGACTTGTCTTATTATGCAGCAGTTCGATGGTTTAGTTGGGAAGGTTTTATCCCGGTTCCTTCCGCTCAGAAAGGAAATTAATTCACTTCTCACAGAGAAGAATCAACCTGAAACACTTTTATCAAACGCTGACTGCCTTTGGAAATCAAAATTTTTTGAAGACGTGATAAGTCATATGAATCAATTGAACATGAAATTGCAAGGTGAAACAAATTTGATTTGTGATCTAGTCCGGCATGTCAAGGTATTCAGGGCAAAATTGATGCTATTTGAAGGACAGGTGAAAGTTTCTAACTTGGTTAATTTCTAATGTTGTGAAAAATTTAATGAAGAAAGGGAAGCAGAATTTCCTTTTACAGTTGCAAAAGAAATCATTATTGACTTGCAAAAACACTTTCAGAAACGATTTTCTGATCTTGATGGAGAAACATGAAATAAAGCTGTTTCAAAATCCGTTTGACTGTAGTGGTGAAACATTCCCAAGTCAGTTTCAAATTCAAATTACTGATCTCCAGTCAGACGACATGTTGAAAGAAAAGTATAAAGAAGGCGATCTGACCCAGTTTTATAAATCTTTACAGCCCGAACACTTTCCAAATTTGAAGTGATTTGTGTGTGGATTCATATCAGTTTTTGGTACAATGTACCTTTGTGATATTTGAAGTATGTAAACTCCAGATATCGCACAAATTCATCTATGAGCATTTGAAGTCCATTCTAATAATTGGCTCCTCAAGCTTGAAACCTCAGTTCAGCAATATTTTTAAATTAAAAAAAAAACGAGTTCCATCATTCTCATTAACTTTGAGCAAATTAATAATATGCCAGTATTCTTATCTGCAGTTCAGTGATTATACTGTCAGAGCATTGGCTTATGTTTGACATTTTTACTCATATTTCTGAGTGTAAGCACGATGTTGTTTATTCGTAATTGTAATATTTCTCTTTTGTTCCGAATCATATCATGATGATTACAAAAAGGATCCAAATAAAACTTATTCATTCATTTATATTTATTTATAAGACTGATGTTTTCTTTGGCGCACGAAAATGTGCAAAATATAAGATGTGGCCCTGGTAGTGAAACGTTCGGAGACCCTTGATCTAGATGAAGGTCGCTTACAGTTATAAGATGAGCAATCTCTATGTTGGACATTGCAACTCTGAGCAATGGGGCTGTCCCAGCTGGATTGCTTTTAGGTCAACCTCGCAACTGGTTTTAGTGCTGAAGTCGTGAGGGTCTCTCAGTTAGTTATTCCTGTAAAGAGGCTGAGGTCATGCATTACCACTAAATCACAGAATATTTGACGTTATTGGCCTTGTAGATAACAACAGGGCCACCCACATCCCTCCGGTGTTGAAGGCTCTGCTGAAATGACAGATCTCTGCAGAATGTGTCCAGGCGAGAGATGAGGCGTCTTGCTCTGTTCGCTACTCTGTCAAGCAGACGCAGCTGAGATGAAGGCAGCCAATCCAAGAAAGTGGAGCATACTCAAGGTGTGAGTGTACTTATGCCTCATACAGAATCTTGCAACCCATTCTGTCGAGCTGATGCGAGATACGTCGAAGTGCTGTAAGCTTCTTGGCCGCCTTGTTCTTCATGGTCAGTTTGGAGTCAAATTTCACCCCAAGGATATCAACTTCGTTCTCGGGTACCAACACTCTCCTATTCATACTTACTACTGCACCAGCATTACCATCATGGTGCCTAGAGACCATCATCATTTGTGTTTTCACAGGAGAAAATGTTACCTGCCATTGGTTTCCCAAGGGTGATATAGCTCTTAGCTGGTGATTGATGTAGTTTAAATCAGCTGGCATGTCTTCTCTTGGATAAGTAAATGTCAGAGTACAGTCGTCTGCATATGCATGGGATTCTGGGATGAGATGAAGGTCATTAAAGTAGACATTACATGACAATGGCCCAAGCACACATCTCTGTGGAACACTTGCCCCAATAGGATGTCTTGCTGACTCCACACGGAGATCTTCCTTGAAGGTATTCACTGAGGAGACCATAGTGTAGAGCCTGCAATTCCCAGTGCTTGAAGTTTTGCAAGAGGCCCTGGTGCCACTCTCGGTCGAAAGCACTAGCAATGCCCAGTGCTACCACACAGCTGACTTTGAATTTATCCAGTGACTGGTGCCACTTAGTGGAGAGGTTTAACAACAGATCAGGAGCAGAGTAACCTTTCCTGAAACCATATTGACGGTCACAAAGTAGTGAGTGATAGTCAAAAACTCCGTCATTTGTCGTGAGATTATTGTATCAAGGCTCTTGCCAGTGATTTACAGGAGTGACACTGGTCTGTAGTTACTGATTTCCGCTCTGCTCTTCTTTTTGTAAACACGGACTACATTTGCCTCTTTCCACAGAGAAGACCATTTACACTACTAGGCAGTGCTGAAAGATGCGAGTTAGAGGTGCTGCTACCTGGTATGCACATCTACTCAGCAATTTTGGGCTCAATTTGTCTGGGCCCACAGCCTTTTCTTGGTCCAGCGATTTAAGAAGAAGAGCACCTCCTCCTGCCTTATTGTCCCCTGGAGTTTACCTGGAGAGAATTCCAGGGGTCAACGCCCCTGCGGCCCGGTCTGTGACCAGGCCTCATGTTGGACCAGAGCCTGATCAACCAGGCTGTTACTGCTGGTCCGCACGCAGTCCAACGTACGAACCACAGCCTGGCTGGTCAGGTACCGACTTTAGGTGCCTGTCCAGTGCCTGCTTGAAGACAGCCAGGGGTTTGTTGGTAATCCCCCTGATGTATGCTTGGAGGCAGTTGAACAGTCTTGGGCCCCTGACACTTATTGTGTTGTCCCTCAACGTGCTAGTGGCACCCCTGCTCTTCATTGGGGGGATGTTATATCGCCTGCCGAGTCTTTTGCTTTCGTAGGGAGTGATTTTCGTGTGTAAGTTTGGTACTAATCCCTCGAGAATTTTCCACGTGTATATAACAATGTATCTCTCCCGCCTGCGTTCTAGGGAGTACAGGTTTAGCAACTTCAAGCGTTCCCAGTAATTGAGGTGGTTTATCGCAGTTATGCGTGCCGTGAAGGTTCTCTGCACATTTTCGAGGTCAGCAATTTCACCTGCCTTGAAAGGTGCAGTTAGTGTGCAGCAATATTCCAGCCTAGATAAGAACATAAGAACATAAGAAAGAAGGAACACTGCAGCAGGCCTACTGGCCCATGCGAGGCAGGTCCAAATCTCCAACGGCTTAAGCCAATCCCCCTGACCCAGCCAGGTCAGGTTACATTCACTTAAGGAAGGAGCACTGCATCTGACCTAGTAGCACAACCTAGTAGACCAATTCACACCCAACCGCACCCACTCATATAATTGTCCAGCCGACCACCTGGTTAGGTCACTTCCACTTAAGGAATTAGTACAGGTCAGGTTACATTCACTTAAGGAAGGAGCACTGCATCTGACCTAGTACAAGCTCACACCCATCCACACCCACTCATGTATTTATCTAACCTATTTTTAAAACTACACAACGTCTTAGCATCTATGACGGTACTCGGGAGTTTGTTCCACTCATCCACAACTCTATTACCAAACCAGTGCTTTCCTATATCCTTCCTGAATCTGAACTTTTCCAACTTGAAACCATTGCTGCGAGTCCTGAACAAGCGATTTGTAAAGTGTCAACATGGGCTTTCTATCCCTGGTTTTGAAGGTTCTCATTATCCATCCTGTCATTTTTCTAGCAGATGCGATTGCTACGGTGTTATGGTCCTTGAAGGTGAGATCCTCTGACATGATCACTCCCAGATCTTTGACATTAGTTTTTCGCTCTATTGTGTTGTTGGAATTAGTTTTGTACTCCGATGAGATTTTAATTTCTTCACGTTTTCTGTATCGGAGTAATTGAAATTTCTCATCATTGAACTTCATATTGTTTTCTGTAGCCCATTTAAAGATTTGGTTTATGTCTGCTTGGAGTCTTGCAGTGTCGTCAACGGTGGACACTGTCATACAGATTCGGGTGTCATCTGCAAAGGAAGACACGGCACTGTGGCTTATATCCCTGTCTATGTCCGATATGAGGATGAGGAACAGGATGGGAGCGAGTACTGTGCCTTGTGGAACAGAGCTTTTCACATTAGCTGCCTCACAGTTTTGACACAGTTTTTGCAGATAGCCAAGGAGTGTCTCTTGCTGGATCAGGAAACTGCATTTTGGCAGCAAAGTGCTCGGCAAAGAGGTCAGATTTTTCCTAACTACTAGTAGAGGTGGTCCCATCCTGTCGGTTTAGAGGTGGAATGAGTTCATCAGGCAGATAACCTTGTCTGTCCTTGACCAGGGACCACCAGGTTTTGGAGCCCACTCTACTTGATGCTAGCTTTCTTTGTGTGTCCGCCTCCATTTAGCGATTGCTCACTTTTGAATTTTACCCATATGCCTACAGGCTTGCCTTTGCAAGTTCCTGTTACAGGTAGTGGAATGTCTCTTATACGTTTGCCAAGCCTTCTACTTAGCAGTAACAGCCTCTCTACAATGAAAGCTGATCTGAAGGCTTATCACATACTGCCGGGGAGGGATGTGTACTTGTTGTAGATTAAGGATGTGTCCAGTGAAGGTATTCACTTGGTTGTCAACATCACCTTGGAGAAGAGCATCTCAATCGGTGGTGGCGAGTTCAGAGCAAAGGGTTGGCCAATTACCTCTTTCCCATAGCCAGGTTGTGTGTGTGGACTCCTCACCTCGTTCTGTTGGGATCTTCAGTGTCGTAAAGACAGCCGTGTGGTCAGACGATTCAACATAGCCGAGGGGTTGATGTTACGCTTTTTACTGTGTAACGTAAATAAATCTCCTGGCTCCTAGGGGTTAAGAACCCTGCCTAGTCTAGGGGCATTTAAAATTTTAAACCACATAAACCATCCTATGGCTAAGTTTATTCCTTCACATAAATTATGAAGCGTTAATTAAATGGTCAATGTATTATGAGGAAAAAACACAACAACTCACCTATATAAATTATGTATATATATATATATATATATATATATATATATATATATATATATATATATATATCAATATTAAACTAACATATACGCATACAACCTACTATACAAACAAAATCACTATACAACAATACACCTTTACTCACTCACATCAGCTTACTAACAAACTGCTATTAGTGAGTAGAACAAAATATATAAAAAGGCTTTACGACCCCCCCACTACTTAGCCTCCAGGTAAAACATTATATGTACTCTCAAACACACAGACCCTTGCACACGGGGCCAGGAGCTGAGTCTCGACCCCTGCAACCACAATTAGGTGAGTACACACTGGGACCTTAGAGGAAAATCGTAAGAGCAGAACAATAATAAAATAACCAATGGCCTGACCTGGCCAAAATACCACCCACATTCCTAACCAAACACCATGACGTCTTACTACAGTCACTGTTATCCTGGAACTGACTCAAAACACACCTCACCTGCTCCTCTCCTGGCTACTCTTGACTGACCAGGAATAATACGCATCTGGTTTCAGAAAATACCGTAAACTGACATTACATATAGAGCATTTTTTATACACATTTTATAATAGACTACGTAATACCCCTCCCTTAGACCACCGGTCTCACTCAGCTAACTGTGACCA